>PVKH010025432.1:0-13415 GCA_004027955.1 Chaetophractus vellerosus | reverse complement strand
TCTGGATTTTGAACTTTTCAAAAATGTGGTTATTTTTCTCTAGGTATACACTAGGTGATTAATAATCTTTTCACAATCAGGGCACAGGATTCAACAGTGCCCTGAGTAGCAGCAGACCAGGTCTGAGTGGTGTGTGATTGTGTCCACCCTGGCCTGGTTACCCTAACACCTGTAATCGTGATTGATTGCTGTAGTTTCTTTTAGTAAAAATGTTTTTCCACGAATAATTCTAGTGTTGTTAAGTCTAAGGATTTAACGGGATTTAAATGATGAGATTAATCATTAATATGGCAAATCTCAAACATAGGAAGTGCATTCAATGGGAGATATCAAAATGTAGAACACCACTGAATCTTAAATGGTAGGAATCTGAAGAAAACACGATTTCTTTTTCTATTTTAGTCTCCTGATAGTTCTAATGAAATACACAGTTAAATCTAAATTATGATAGAAAATGTAAATGTATTTTAATGAAAATCATAAAAAAGTACAAATGAGAAATTAAGAGATGGAGTTATACATGGGCATAGGTTAATGTAAATGAAATCTTTTTAATTCTGGACCCTGTCTCTTGGAAACTAAATGCCAGGAACAGAATGCTTATATGTTTGTGTGAACTGTTTTGTTCATGTTGTGTGTGTATGCGCAAGTGCGATTACACACTCAGGTCCTTGCAATATCTGAGATACTCTGTTTTCATTCCTGGTCACCACCTTAGCAAACTAATCAATGAGGCATGAACTGCTATCTGCAGTGAAAGAAATGAAAAATAAACTAGAGATAATCCCTCAGTTAAAAGGTTATTCTGTGTGATAAAAGCTATTTTGTTAATTTATTTACTTACTGGTAGAGTGAGATAAAGTGAAAGTACAATTAGGGAATTCTTGTTGAAAGGATTTTAAAGGGCAATGATGACTTAATATTTTGTATTATTTGATTGACATTTAATAGCATTTTAAACTAAAATTTTCCATATTATTTTGCTTTAATTTATTTTGTGCTTTAAACTTTGTAGTTATAGATGTAAAATAATTGATTATTCAAATTAAATGAAGTCTTCCCTAGTTGAATCCTTAACCGTTTTTATTATGTCTTTTAATTTAATGAGGGATGGTAATTTTGGGGCAAAGTTGTTCCTTTATTTTAATATTTTTGGGTAATTGTATGTATGCTATATACCTTAAAAATAAATTTTTTTCTTTTTCCAACTGATTCATTCAGCAAACATAGTATTAAGTGTCTGTTAGGTAACAAACTGTTGAATTCTGGGGAAAGAGAAATAAATAGAACATAGTTACTGCATTTAAAGGCTCTATGTTCCTAGACAAAAATTTATATATAAATAACTACAGTAATGTGGTAAGGATTATAACGTAGTCCATGGTAATATGAAAATAGAGGGAAGTTGCTCCACTGTGTATCTGGGGATTTCGGGGAAAGAATGATGTGAACTAGTTTAGGGTTTCTTAGATGGACAATTGAAGGAAAGGGTATTCCAGGTAATCTAGAAGGATTAGCATCTGTAAGGCATGAACTTGTGAAAGTAATTAGATACCAACTTCAGAGTGAGACTGGGGAAAAAATTATGCCTGAAAGGAATTCAAGCATTGGATCTTGAATGGTCTTGTATGTTATAATAAGAAATGTAGTGAGCTTTTAGGAGATTTGCAGAATGCACTGAAGATGCAGTAATGTTATTTCTAGATAGATCTCTTAGGCCACTTAAAAAAAAATACTGCAGGAGCATAAGTGAAAGGACCTAAGATAAAGCAGTAACAATGTGAATGAGGAAGATGAGATTGAATTGAGAGATGTATCATAGAATCGGTGGAAGTTGGTGGTCCCTGAGTTGAGAAATGAAAGGAACACTAAAGGAGAGGTGGGAATTGGGGTGACTCTGGGTTCTGACTTTGGCGATTAGATGAATGTTGGCATATAAACAGAGATATGGAATGCAATACGTAAATGAGATGTAATGAATTTGAAGCGATGTTGAAATGTCCAGATGCCCAATACCTCAATGGAAAGAAAGGTTTGAAACTCAAGAGAAAGGGAAAACACCAGCTCTATATACATGAAATTTGTTTTAATCATTGTTAAATTAGATATCAATTTCATTTCTAAGCTGATCTAGAAATTATTAATATATGCAAACTTTTGGTCTAAGAGCTGACGATTTTGGTGCCTTCTCAGAAAAAGTGACAAAGTGAATTATTATTTTAAAGTTCATTATTTATCCCACTAGACCATAAGTTGCATTTAAAAAATTATATAGTCTGATATCATTTTGTCATTGGAAAAATACTCTTAATTTACATACTCTGTATTCACCAACAGATATATATCCATGGCTATTAAAATTCTCCTATAATATCCTTATTCAGAGAGATCAGGCAAGAGAGGAGGCAGATTAGTGATGCTAAGGTAGAAATGGGGTGAAGTTTATGGAATAAATATAGGGAACTGTCTTCTTGGGATTTGGAAAAATGTATGTACCCTTGAAGATTGCAGAATACCAGTCATCTTTATCCTTTGCTCTCACCGCTCACATTCTTGTTATTAACCATCCTATGATAATATTATCCTTGCTCACTATTTATTATAGAATTTTAAATTTTAGCTGCCAGAGTACCTCTTGAGGGTGTCAGGAAAGGGAAGATGTGGCTTCCAAGAGGTTAAGTGGCTGGCCAAGGTCACCCATGTAATAAGTGATGACTTCTGTGTTTTGATCTGTGGCCAAGTGATCGTTTTTTCTCTTTTATTTAGAGGCAGCATGGTATAATGAAATAAATACAGGCTTTGAAGTCAGAGATATATGGCCTGACAAAAGATCTGAAATTTATTAGTCATGCTGTCGACCAGTTAACTCCTATTTCCTAATCTGAGAAAAGGAGATAATATATTCTTGAAAATGTTTTGGAGATTTAAATGAGATGAGATAGTTTACTTACCTGGTATGCAACAGGTGCTCTACATATATTAGTTTCCCCTCTTTCCTTAGTAAAGTTACAATGTTAACCTCCCACGTTCTTTTAAAAAAGATTCCCTTGTTATGTAATTCTGGAAAATTACCATTTTAGGCATAACTATTAATAAGTGCCCAGTGCTCTTGATTTTCTGTAACTGTCCCTATCTTTTCATTCAATTAATATTTTTTAAATTCCTCTTATCCGTGGTGTACAATTATGATTATTTCTTATTGGTATATTCAGACTTATTTTTATCATAACATGACCTAACTCTACTATTGGAATCATTGAATCATTTTCAGTGAAAGTGTACTATAAATTCCATGGGGGATGATATTCAGGGGGAAATAATATAAATGAGTACCTATTTAAGCTTTTAGATGAACATATTGACATAATTAATAGTAGTTAATATGTAATACATATATTAATTTTAAGTATCTATTTAGATATTTTGAGAGGGTTTCAAGTAATGAAAGAATATTTTTTCCTTATTATTATTGCATCTTTGCTAAATTTTATTTTATATTATAGTTGAACATTAGGAGTTGTAGAGAGGCTGAGTCCAAACTACTTTCATAATGCTTACTATGAATATTAGATATTATATTTATCTCTTTACTTGTTTCTGTATAGAATTACTCTCTTCTAAAAATGATGTGTTTATAGAATTATACATTTTTGGAAACTGGATTTAAAACAGAAATGCCAGTACCCCTTTTACTGTAAATGGTAGGAATTGTACTACTATAATCCATCAAATTCATTATTTATCATGCTGTGATTGCAGAAATAATAAATATCTTAACTAGTGGATTTAATCAATTGTGTTTTCTTACCTTAATTGCCTGTAGAAGCACCTGAAAAAAAAGTTTCCTAAGCAGGTCTGCTTTTTAAAATATCATGAGATTTTAATAAAATGATTTAGATAAATGTAAATTTGTCTAAATCTATAATGCTCATTAATAATCCATCTAGGAACTTTTGTGTGTGTGTGGATTTGAACCGAATCTACAAAAAAACTTAGGTATTGATATAATTATAAGAGAACAATAATATGCTTCTGTAATCTACCATTTAGTTCATGTTTTATGCCTGCTTAGACTATTGTATTAATCTCTTTTAAACAATGGAAAGAAATTCTTTGCTAGAAATAGATTTCTTTTGCCTTGGCTTTGTGGCAAAATGACATTAAGGAACATATATGGTCTTGTTGAACCTGATTGCTTTAGCAGCCCTTGGGTTGATAGTATCAGGTTCCAGCTTGCCCTGCTGGGTCAACGTGGACTCAGGCCTTTCAAGAGAAAAGTTCAGGGAAAGTTCACTTCTATTGTTTAACTATGGTTACAATACAGAAAGGGGAAAAAAAGGGAAGAAGAAGAGAAGAAATTTTAGGTTTGTGACCCTTTGCTGCCATGAGCCCTTTACTGGGTTCTTTTTGCTTTTGTCAAATATATATTGCAACAGAGAAAATTAAAGCTTACAATACTCTATAAATAAATATAAGCTAAAGTAGACTCTCTTATCACTTGTGAGTAACGCCCAGGTATATTCTGTGAAGCCTGTTGTTATTGCAGCAAGTGTTTAGATTAATTTCATTTAAAATCTTTTAATTATTCCTCAGGAAAAAATTAAAAACTTGTAAATTTGCTGTGGTTTGAAAGGAGTGTTGAATTTTATTAAAAGTAATTTAATTTGACTAAATATGTTGAAATAACTGTATGTTTTAACTTAATAAACTTAAAGAGGGAAAGTATATTTATTGCTTTATTGTGGGTATACACTAAAGCAATTTTTTCATTAAAGAATTTTTTTGTTTGCCATGCTATGATAAGTAATGGGCCAGCATGACGTTAGTCAAAGCAACCTGTGAGAGTCTTTTGAACATAGATAAAAATTCAAACCAATTTAAAATCCTGAAGTTTTAAGCTAGACTTGTAAATAGTGGAAATTTTTGTTCTAAAAATATTTAACCGAGTATTAGTTCTAAGGAAGGTCAACGCAATTTAATTTATTTCCCATTTTATCCGCCAAGTCTTTATCTTCAAGCTTATGAGCTTTAAGTTTAAAGTTAAAACAATACTCCTGGAGCTATTCTTATTTTAAAAATACTAATAATACATACAATGTGGAATGTTATCTGTAAATTCAGATATAATCACTGCAGATACTTCAAAATATTTTTTGTCCACATTTTCCTTTTTTTTTTATTTTTAAGAGGTACTGGGGAATGAATCTGGGACCTCAGACATGGGAGGCAGGTGTTCAACCAATGAGCTACATCCGTTCTCCCCACATCTGACTTTTTGATATGAATTTATATTCAAGGAAAGAAAGTTTTTCTGATAGAAGGTCTAAGAAAATATTTTTTCTGAAAAATATATTGTTTAAGAATATATATTTGAATGAATAATAGATATACATATCAGATATTTCTTCAAGTAAAGATATTACGAGTTATTTGAGAATTTCTATAATTATACCAAAAATCCTGTTTTACTTTTTATTTGTCATGCATGCTAATGCTTGGTCTCCAGAGGTAAGAAATCAAGAGGGGGAGTTACAGAGAATCAAGATAACAGAATAAGATAAATCTTTGTAACCTTTTGGATTGACACTATCTATGTTATGTGCTCATTTGTTTATTGATCCTTTGCTGTTTTGATTAACTTAATTTATTTTCCTTGTAATCTGTGTCAAACATAGAATTGAACTTTCTCATAATCTGAACAGAAGTAGTGAGGGAATATGGATAGATTTAAGTGTCTGATTAGATCAATTGTAGATGATGTAGAAAGTACCCAAACCATCCCTCATATAAATTTTATCATTTAAAATATAAATATAAAATAAAAATTTTCTCATATCATTTGTATTATTCAAAAATAACATTTCTACAACTCTTCTATAAGTGTCTGCTCCACCTATACTGATATAATTTTAAATTTTCTTCACATTGCTTATTACTTAGGATCTATAATATGCTTTTTAAAATTAATTCTGTCCATTTTTACAAATAATTTTCAATGTGCTTTCTTCATATGTTAAGATTGGGAAATATTTAACTTGTAGAATGTTTAATGTTACTGATTATCACTTCTGAATAAAATAGACTACTTGAATAACTGAATCTGTCAGCTGGTAACAAGGAATTTAAGACTTCAGAGGAATTCAGAGGTCATCTACTCTTTCACGTGCCTGTAGACAGGACTTAGTTCAATGATTCAAAATATATGGCTGCCTCTCAGATGTTAAAAACCTTCAGGAAAAGACTCCATCGAGACCTTCCTTGATAACCTATTCTAATGTTTAACAGCTCAAATGAGAGGAAGAACTATTTTTGCCTATCTCATCTACATCCCTCCTGTTGCAGCTTAAGAGTTGATACTTATTTTTATTGTTATTTTCCTGCTCTTTATTACTTTGTGTTCTGAATTTATTATTGGCCAGATTTTCCCAGTGCATGAAGAGTTAGAAATAAATCTCATGCATTTCCATTAAATATATATTACTTAGTTTCAGTAGCTTTGCAACCTTGTGTTCTCTCTCCTTATAACCATTTTTCCCCACTCAATAAAAAGGTAAAAATTGTTTATTTTTATCTAGAAAAACTGACTAAGGGGATCATATGATCCAGTTTTGTTCCAATGGACAAATAGCTCTCATGTGAATTGGTTAGAAAATGTTTAATTTCCTTAAATTTACCCCCAGAAGTCAACTTCCAATCTTTTTTCAAAGAGGAATTCCACAAAAGACTATCAAAACCCAATAAAATTTTCAAGTAATTTGTTTACTTCTTTGTAAGTATTCCACTGGATTCATTTATTCTCTTTTTTTTCATATAAGAATTTCCATATAAAGAGGCAGGAGAGAAAATGGACTTTTTTTTTTAAGAAATGCATTTAATTAATTAATTTGTCTACCCAAAAATATTTCAAGCTTAAAGTGGATAATCTTGAAGTCAAGGATTGACTATTTCCTTCTTTCTATCCCCTTAACTTCATTGTTTCATATTATCAATAAGCAGATTATTTATAATCATAGTTAAAGGAAAGATATTCACAAAATTAAAAAAAGTAAAACATTTTATTCCTCAAGCCATAGCTTATATATTTTGGTGACAAATCAATATTAAAAAATAATACATTTGTAAGTAACATTTGACTGTGAATAAGTTTGAATCATTTAAAAGTATATGGAAATCCTGAGAAAAGTGATTGACAATTAAAATAATCAAAGGCAACATTTTAAAATTCTATAAGAAAGAAGTTGTTAAACAATACTAGGAAGAAATTAACTTGCTGAATTTTAAGACTTGTAAACCCTGTTACGTGGTAAAACTCATTATATGCTTTTTAAATCTTGAACAAAGATTATTTTATAATTATTTCACTTATTTAATAATCATTTTTCATGTGGAATTTATGAAGTTGTACAAAAGAAAGGGTACAGTTTGATTTAGGAAAAAAAAAACAACAGAAAAAATTCACCTAAACATTTTCTTAAATAGTTGTTTTTTTTTTTTTTTTTTAAGATTTATTTTTATTTGTTTATATATCCCCCCCTTGCTGGTCATGCTTACTGTGTTCATTTGCTTTGTGTTTTTCTGTGTCTGCCTGTCTCCCCCTGCTGCGGCATCCCACTGAGTCAGCTCACTGTGTGGCGGCTTGCCTGCTCATGGCAGCTTGCCTTCTCCAGGAGGCCCTGGGTTCTGTTCCCAGGGCCTCCCATGTGGTAAACCAGAGCCCTAACAATTGAGCCACAGCTGGTTCCCCTTAAATAGTTTTAAAGCAATCTTTTTAGCCCAAAATAAAACATGAAACATCACCATTCAGATTTGTATATGAAAAACTAAATTATATGATCTTCTCTGAGGCATCTAAATGGAGTCATTTCTTTTGGTTGTTATCATAAATTTCTATGTCACCGGCATAAGTTCAAAAGTGAAAAAAATAAGAAATGAACTGCTTTGACTTCATTATGTTAAAATAATTTTTATGCTAGTCTTTAATTTTAATGTATGGCATATTGATTGTTTTAGCGCTACAGAGAGAGGCATGGTAATAAATCATATAAAAGAGATATGTGTGTTTAATGGATGCTTCATTAGAGTTTTGTGTTTTGCTTTTTTTCATTTTTGGTTTTAGTGAAAAATGATAGTCTTTTGCTGTAAAAATTCAGTAGGTTCATTTTAATTTATAGGAGATTACTAGCCTTTTGAAAAAAATAAATTGAATTATTCTTCAAGTATATTAACTTTCTTTCTATTCTGTTGGGCTTGGTGAACTTTTCTTACATGCTCTCTTTCAAAAATAGAGTACAAATAGAGATATTTGTTTGTGAAACATTGTGTGTCCTTGAATATTCCTTTGCATACCCATTTCTTCTTTACCAGTTACATTGCTATCCTCTCATCTATCATCATTTCTTATAGATTTCTGCCAATATTTTCTAACCAAGGTTTCATATTCCTGTCTTTCTCTGCATCTTCACACTTCACCAACTTACATTTCATTCCACTTCCTTGCCTAAAATTATTACCTTCCCTATAAATTAGACCTAAACACCTAACTAGGGCTTTAAGGCCCTTGGAAATCTGATTACAAATTATCTTTTTAATGTCATCTCCCCTAGATGTATTAGTCTAATTACTATTTCTAAGCAAGTTTTATTTCAAGCATTTGCTGTCTACCTTTTCTCTGGAATTATTTGCCTCTCCTCATCCCCACACCTTGCCAAATTTGAATTCACCTTCAAGACTCAGATCAAATGTGAAGATTTCTGGGAAGCTTAGATCTTATCTAGTTCCCCATTGTTCATCATCTGCCCTCTGCCACCAGCCACACAGGCTCACACTCAGGAATGGCCCAGTGCAAAATGAAAATGTGAGGTCTTTTAATTAAAAAATGGTAAGAATTTCAAGATGGTGACAGCAGAACCTTAAGCTGAGCACAAGGAGCCATTCTAAGCCAGGTTGTGCAACTGTACAAGTTGCATGTTCTGCTGACAGGTATCCTCAAGAATGTTTTCAAAGCATGTAGTTTAAATCTTTATTACATAGAATTTACCACATGGTGTATGTGTGTGTTTTTATGTGTATGTGTCTGTGACCCCTAGATCTTGTGGGTTCCATGAGGGAACAGGCCATGTCTTAACCCTTTTTGAGGTTCTCTAACCTATTAAATTTCCCTATAGGAAGAAAGCCTCAATAACTATGTATTGAATTGAATGTGAAGAATTCTGTGGGGGAGAAGAATAACATTCAAATTTTGTATTTCTCCAAGTCTTTAATATAAAAAACATGAGAAATAAATTTCTTAGAGAAATTAAAATGAAAATTATAGTTTATCATTAAAGTCTTCAAGACAATTTAAATAGTCAAACTTTTACTGCTGAAGCAGATTGATTATAAATGGGAGAATTCAGTTTGAAAGAGAACAAAGAAGAACTCTAGAACATATAGTACTGAGTTCTAATATGAGACTGCTTTTTTAACATTATTCAACTGATGTAATACCTTGGATAAGAATGTACAGTTTATTCAGAAAAAATATTATTAGAATAAAATTGTGTGGAGGAAGAAAAATTACCATAAACAAATAAAATTATTCTGAAAATATACTCTAGCTAGTGAAATCATGAGGAATGTATCATAGCATATTATATCTTAACATTTCTGTAAAGAAATCTGTTTTATTTTTATGTCAAACTAGCATGCTTGAAGAAGGAAAATATCTAAAATATCAAATCACATATTTTTGCTAAATTTCATGATACTAAAAAAGAAATAGCAAACAAATTGGAAAATTATGTCTCACTGTTTTGATTCATTTCAAATAAGAGTATTGCAAATATTCTATCTTTTAAATTTTCAAGAAGCTGTTATGAAAAAATATGTCTAAGTCATTGCAAAAAATGTACTTTGAATGTGGGATGGTTCATACAAATATTCTGTCCATTAGAATTCAATCAAAATGAATTTCTTAACTTTAAGAAAAATTAATAATATATGTACTTTAATTTTTTCTCTCAACTTTGATCCCTTTCTGTTTTCCTGTTTCTTTATAAAATCTCAAGGAAGATGTACATGGTAAAATACTACTTAAAATTTCTGAAACCATATGAGGTTTGGTCCTCAGTTCTATACTATTCAATGTTAGAAAATACTTGGAATTTTTGTGTGATTTGAAGCTGGCTGGTTAAATTTATGATGATCAAATTATAATCACTAAATCCCTTGACTGACAAGAAAAAGTGGCTGTATGTAAGAAGAAAAAAAACCAAATAAATAAAAGATGTATTAGGGTACAAACATCTTATGTTATAAATTCAAGATTAGTTTTGAAAGGAGGATGGGCTGTGGAGGAGAGGAAAGAAGAGAATGTACATATTGAGACACACACTTGCAAAAGTCTTAAGAACTAAGTAAAAATTAGGGATTGATAGAATGGAGAAGCAGTCATAGTAGTGTACAAATTACCTGTGGCCCTATGCATTCAATTATAGGTGCTCGTGTAATTCAATGAAGAATTCAGATCCATAAAAAATACTTTGAATAAATTTGTTATTAATGATGTTTAGTGATTTTTCGATGTTGATTTTTAATTCTTTTCCATATACTTTAGCAGTTCTGATCTACTCACCATAGGCAAACGCTTATTTGCAAATATGTTAGTTCTTCAAATGAACGCCGGTGTGCAGAGAGAGTTGTAGCCAATAGTATTGTAAATAGGCAGTTCTTTAGGAACCATGTTTCTGGTTTCTGATCATGGACTTTATTCTTTTTCCCAACCTTGCATTAATTGGTAAATGAAGGTCAAAATATCAACACAAAATATAAGTACTAGAAGAAAACCAAACCCAGGATTTATTATAATTTACCTTAACAGTACAGTAATAGTTGTGTAGTACTTAGTTATTCAATACTTTTTGGTCCTGTCTTAGTTCTTTTGTCTAAGTCTTCAATACAATGGATCATTCTTTATATGTGTGTTAGTAAAAACAGGCTGTGCTAGTTTCAACATTGCTATCATAAGAATATAAATGCATATTAATACATTTTAATGGAAATTTATTAAAGAAATTATTACATTGGTTTTGGAAACCTGGAAGCATACTGATATTAAATACATTTTAATTTTTCATTAAAATCTGTTTATTTCTACCCTTCCTTATTTCAAAAGGCATTCAATACCATCCTCAAATATGTTGAAAGTGAGTTTTATCACTTTGTTTATGAATTCTGTAAAAATGTTTGCATTGTAAAACCTTCATTTCAAGAATGTATTCAACTTCTTTCCCTGTGCTTGGACAGATGAATTTGGGTCATTTGTCAATGATCGAGTGCAACCTCGAGTCAGTCGATGTTTCTCAGTGCATCCAAGTCTTAATAGTTAGGCTCCACATGATTGACACCATCATTCTAAATCTAACCTTCTCTCCTCTTCCTTTTAAGACCAATCAAGAATTAGCTGGGATGAGCAGATTTGCTCTGAATAGAGTTTTGCTCTCAATCCTGTGCAGATTCCTAACTCCACCTGCAGTAGTTGAACATTTTGGGGTTTCTTCTCATAAGAAGTTTGTTCACTTTGGATAGATTATTACTTCAGTTGAGCCTGTGTATACTTCTACATTCCGTAGGGTGAATTATGATGCATCTTGCATAGTCAGTTTTATCTCATCAACAAACAACTCCAAAATCTTATTTCCGGCTTATTTTACATGAGGACTGTTGATCAGAGGCAACTCTGCTGAACTTTCTTGCAGTCTGCTGCTCTATATATTCTCTTGGAGGAGAGCAGCCCCTCAAGAAGGGTCAGAATCATGCAAATCAGACTTCTCCATTATAGAATATGTCATGCCTCCTCACATAACATTGGCCAAAGTAAGTCCTATCGCCAAGTCCAAAATTAAAGGGGAGGAAAGCCTACAATGAAGAAGAGTGTTTTTTTTCTCATACTGTCTACAGGAAAGCATGGCTAGGACAAGGAGGGAACAGCTTATTGTGAACTAACAGTAGCATTTTTTTTAGTCAACGTGAATTTATTAAATGTTTACTAGGCATTGACTCTGGTGAGATACTATATGCCACAGAAGTAAACACATTATTTAGAGGTAAATTTGTATAGAGAACATTTTCTTATTTAGATGTGATTTTTTGGAAAGAGAACATTTTCAAAAGTGACAAAAATCTAACCAAATACTGTTTTAAAAATCTACACTGACATGGCAATATATATGTTAGAGTATGGGTTAAACAGATATTTGAAAATCCGGTCATATATTTTCCTAATTAATTCCTGAATAAGAATGGCAGGGCTCTTTAATATTATTCTCATATAACCTCCTGGATTGTTATGGTCTAATAATTTTTTCTTGTGCAAAATCCTCGTGAATTGATTAAATTGACTCTAGATGGGATCTATTTTTTTCTCGCTAATTTTAAAGAAGTAATTTATGATTTAATCCTTTAAAATAAAATTAACTCTCCATTTGATGGCATCATTTATGCCGCTGTCAGCACCACTTTTTCCTAAGATAATTATTATAATGTATTTCAAGAAAGTTGTTAGGGTATATATCAATGCTTTTATTATTTTTTTAATCAGCATTGTTCCTTGTCTCAATAAATCTCTGTTATTATACAAGTTCAATGCTAACTTTTGTGTGACAATATATTTTGCTCCGATGTGGAGGAAAAATAAATTTAAAGTAATTGCTTTCAGAGGTTTATTGTTTTATAGGATTGCTGTAAGTAAATAAGATGCAAAGCATTTGCTAATGTTTTCTTGATAAGCTGTTGAAAGTAGATGTTTATATAAGCCCAGAATTATTTTTTTTCTTCCCTATTTCATAGGACTGTAAGCTAATCAAGAAAATAATTTATTGATGGCAAACTTTGAAAACTGTTTTGTAAGAAATGTAGATTTAAATACACTGTATGGTGTTCATTTTAATTTATATGAAAATGATGTGCAATTTAGAGTCTTTTTGAATTTGAGAACTTATTTTACATTTTCCAAAAGTACTTTAATTTGAGTTTAGCATATAAATTTCTTGTGCCCTCCTTAATTTTTAAAATAGAATGTTGTAGCTTAGATTAGAATGGTTTGGTAATGAATGGTGGTGTTGGTAGCACAACATAGTGCATGTAATTAGCACCACTGAATTTTATATTTGAAAATGGTTAAAATAGGAAATGCTATGATGTATGTATGTTAACACAATAATTTTTTTAAAAAAGAATGGAATGGGAATAACACAGGTTTTGCATAGTATCTTTCTTATAAATGTTTAAAAAAAGAACCATTATTTTGATATGAAGGATGTGGAAGAGTAGGATTCATCTATCAGAAACAACAGGTTTTCCACTGCCTCTTTGTGTTTGTGTACACACATCACACACATATATTTATATAACTTGGGGCTGGCTGTTTTTTGTTTTTT
>PVKH010025431.1:0-13421 GCA_004027955.1 Chaetophractus vellerosus | reverse complement strand
CGGCGGAGCCTTCCAAGCCTACCTCCTGCCGTGTGGTAATCTACCTGCAGCGGGAGATGTCCGGGGATACCTGCCTGTGCCCAGCCTCAGGGGCCAAGCCCAAGCTAAGCAGCTTCAAGGGAGGAGGCCTGGGCAATAAGTACGTCCAGCTCAACGTGGGTGGCTCCCTGTACTACACCACCGTGCGGGCACTAACCCGGCATGACACCATGCTCAAGGCCATGTTCAGCGGGCGTATGGAAGTGCTGACCGATAAAGAAGGTGAGGCATCTGGGCCCATTGGACAGAGTGGGGAAGGAGGGAGGAGTTCCTGAGGAAGTGGCTTCGGGGCAGGGCTTGAGCCTGGCAGATCTGAGATCTGGATTCACTTTTCCTCTTCACCTGGAGTCCTTAGTAGAGCTTCAGCATTCTGTGAAATTGTACATGGAATGATGGTGTTTATGCATTTTTCCAGGGAAAAGGTCCATCCTTTTTTTAT
This sequence comes from Chaetophractus vellerosus, assembly GCA_004027955.1. Taxonomy (NCBI): domain Eukaryota; kingdom Metazoa; phylum Chordata; class Mammalia; order Cingulata; family Chlamyphoridae; genus Chaetophractus; species Chaetophractus vellerosus. Next base: position 12,943 of record PVKH010025431.1, on the reverse strand, counting down.
CTTCTCATAGGACTAGAGTCTCATAAGAACTATTGCATAGAACTGGGTGGAAGGGAAGCAGGGCCTGGTGGTTTCTGTGTTGCCAGGGAGCTGGCCTGAGATCTCCTGAGCCTAGAAGGCCTGAGTCTCCCACAGTTTGTACCAATTCTTGGTTTCAGGGAGGATTGAGGCACATCCATGAGCCTGAGAGCTAGAAGCTCCATCCCCATTTCTGTCACCATTGTTCCATGAGCCCTATGCTCTGTACCTCCTTTCACCACCTGCCACCAGGCTCACCCAGGTGGGTGTTTAGCTGCTACCTGTTTCTGAGGCAGCTGGAGGCAAATAGTAATTCTCTGGAGTCTGGTCTGAATCCCTAGGCTGGATCCTCATAGACAGATGTGGAAAACACTTTGGCACCATTTTGAATTACCTCCGAGATGACACCATCACCCTCCCTCAAAACCGGCAAGAGATCAAGGAACTGATGGCTGAAGCAAAATATTACCTCATTCAAGGGCTGGTGAACATGTGCCAGACTGCCCTTCAGGTACAGAGCGGTGTTGGGGTGGATTGATGAGGTCAGGAGTCACCCCCTCCTTCAGGGACCTAAGGGTCCGGTTCCTGGAAGGCTGTGTGAGAGGTATGGTCAATGAATGCAAACCTATTTAATTCCAGCCAGGTGTTTCCCAGGCAGAGAGACAGAAAGACTCTAGCGGTGAGATTGCTGGATTTGGGGTTTTCTGAAAATGTAGTTTGCTTGCCAATGAGCAGCTGGCTATTTCTGTTGAATCTGCATCTGAAGCCTCCTCACCAAGCAGGGAGTGGCCAAGCAGGGGTTATCCATTATCTCATCTGATAGCTCCCGAGGTAGCTGGCTAGGCCTGGCAAGCAGTAGATGCCAAAGATGTGCTCTTTTCTCTGTGTGTCCCCCAGGACAAGAAGGACTCCTACCAGCCTGTGTGTAACATCCCCATCATCACATCCCTCAAGGAGGAGGAGAAGCTCATTGAAGCCTCCACCAAGGTACTGGGGCCTCTGAAGGCAGGGCGGGGCAGGATGGGGGAGGGTGGGCCCAGATCTCACTCTCTCCTCCCTCACAGCCTGTGGTGAAGCTGCTATACAATAGAAGCAACAACAAGTATTCCTACACCAGGTAGGGTGGGGGTCTCTGGTGGGGGGTCATGGGGAGGATCTGCAAAAGCAGCTGAAAGGGCTAAAGTGCTGGAGTGGAAATTGGGCAGCAGACCCAAGGGAAGCCACTGCTCTCCTGGCACAGTGGATATGGGTCTGGGTCCTGGATAGGTTGCACTAAGAAGAGAAAAACAAAGAGTTCCTCAGGGCAGAGGCATTTGGAACTTGGTGCAGGGCCCAAGTGTTCTCACCTGCATGATCTGGATGGGGAGGTGAGCTGGGGGGTTCTCCTAAGCTAGCCTTGTGTTTCACAGCTGGACTGATTCCCCCTCCCCTCCCAGGGTCCTCTCAGCAGGCCACAGTTCGGTATGCCCACGTGGCTGCAGGCTCAGAGTCCCAGCCTACCCCACCCCATGACTCCCTGTGGACAGGCACATTGCCAGTGTCACCCTCAGAGCAAGGGAAGGCGTGTCTCCTACTGGGATAGTAACAAACCTCCTCCTTTCTGGGCTTAATGAAGGGAGACCTTTGTCCCTCAATTCCTTCTGCTCAAACCAACTCAATTCCTTTTCCTCACAGACCCCCAAACCCTGAGGGTGCCCAGTGACCTTTTCTCTTCTTCTCCCCCTGGCATCTTGACTTTTCATCATTTCTGGGGGTGGGGAGGGCAGCTTGCCCAAGCACCCTCCCTTGTGCTGGAACCTCATTCCCAGGCCTGCTGGCCATCATGGGTTTTTCAGCAACTCTGACGATCACCTGCTGAAAAACATCGAGCTGTTTGACAAGCTGTCCCTGCGCTTCAACGGCCGTGTGCTCTTCATGAAGGACGTCATCGGTGACGAGATCTGCTGCTGGTCCTTCTATGGCCAGGGTCGCAAGCTGGCAGAGGTGTGCTGCACCTCCATCGTGTATGCCACAGAGAAGAAGCAGACCAAGGTTGGGGGGCTTCCTTCTACTCAGGTGGGGCAGGATACACAGAAGCTGGGGAGGGGCCCCAAGCGTGCAGTGCCACAAGGAGCAAAAAGCACGTGCATTGTGCTTGCTTTCTTTCCCAAACACACCGTGATGTTGCTGGGTGAGGACAAAAGCCAAAACAAGGGATTTGGAGAATGGAATGGGAACTGTCTGTTCCTGTTGGTGAGAGGCAGGGGCTGTTGACCAGCAGAGAGCAGCCGGACGCAGTGGGAAGAACTAGGTCTTGGGAGTTGTCCTGATACAGGTTTGAATTCTGGTTCCAGTATTTACCAGTTTTCTGACTTTGGATAAGCTATTTAAACCACCTGGGCTTCAGTTTCCTCATTTACAAACATGCAAATGATAGTATGAATTTAACAAAGATATTATGACAGTGAATATTAGGAGAAGCAGTGTGGTATAGTGGAAATAAATAGCTTGGGCTTTCGCATTAGACAGAATACTGTTCCAGTCTCCACTCTGTCATCCATTAGTTCGTTGTTCCTGGCCCACTAACTTAAGCTGTGCCTTCACAGCTCAATACTAGGTGTGTGTGAGGAAGTGGCTACGTGATCATAGGTTCAGCTTCCAGGCTACAAGCAGAAGGCATCTTCCCCTGAGAGTAGCTGCCTCCCCACAGTGTATGTTAAGGAGACAGCAGGGATTTGCTGGTTGTGGCAGTTCATCTAATGAAGAGTTACATGGGTGTGAAGGGCTCAAAGCAGCCAAGCTTTTGTAGCACGTTTGCCTCCAGCTGGGCGGCCTGCCAAGGGTCAGTTTACAGGAGGCAGTGTTGTTTCTGTTGTTTCCTATGTCTTTTAATTTTGGGTGGTGGGAGCAGGAGGTAGAGGGAGGGGGAGTCAGTGTGGGTGGCTCCAGTGGCCTGGTTTAACCATGGCAGTGGTGGCAGCACCTATTACCTGGCCCAGTGCTTTTTCGCTCATGAAATTTTTTGACCCCTCACATCACATGTGGAAAACTGGCAGGGCTAGAGCCATTCTCCCCATTTGACAGATGAGGAAACAAATCCAAAAGGACATACCAAGCTGAGCTGGAATTCTGGTCTCATTATTAGCCTTTTCCCTTTGCTCCAGACTGATTCTGGGGGGCTGGACACACTGGATCAGGCAAGCAATGAATGACTAATCTGATCAGCTGCTGTTTGTTTGTTTGTCTGTTTGTTTACTGTGTGCCATGCTCTCTGCTAAGCAATTTATATCTTTCATGAAATGTTCAAAACTCTGAGGTAGATATTAACCATCATTTTATACATAAGGAAATCAAAACACTGAGGAGGTTAAATCTGAGGCTCCACAGATAGTTAAGTGGTAGAGCTGTATTTATGCTTGGCCACAAGCCCAAATCCCTCACCTTTGTGCATATGAGTCCCCTGCGTCCTGGGTTACGGAGGAGGGAGGACGGACTGGGAGGTGGGTGGTATCTGTGTCAGTGGAGTACATCTCCTCACACCTTTAGAAGGAGACCTGCCCTCCCTCATGAGACAAAAAGCCATCTGCCTTGTGAGTGTTAAGGAGGTTTTGTGGAGCCAGCACAGGGCCAAGAGCCCTGACTTGCTGCACCCTCTCTGGGAGGAAACCTCACTCAATCCTCTTGTCCTCTCACCCCAGGTGGAATTTCCAGAGGCCCGAATCTATGAGGAGACGCTCAATGTCCTACTCTATGAGACCCCCCGAGTCCCGGACAACTCCTTGTTGGAGGCCACAAGCCGCAGCCGCAGTCAGGCTTCCCCCAGTGAAGACGAGGAGACCTTTGAACTGCGGGACCGTGTCCGCCGTATCCATGTCAAGCGCTATAGCACTTATGATGACCGGCAGCTGGGCCACCAGTCTGCCCATCGGGACTGACAAAAATCTCAGGAAGTAGGGGCACAGGAAGCCATGTCTCCCCTCCTATGGAACCCCACCCTATTGGCCACCCCACACTGCTGCTGGCTGGCTCACTGCTTCAGCACCCAGAGGTGTGAAAGGCCCTCCCTGGGAGGTCAGAGGGCCTGGGCAGGGGAGGGGCAACATTCCTTTGACCTGCTTCCACCCAGAGCACATCAAGATGACTGAGTTCTGTTTCTTTGCTCAGCATCTCCCTTCCTGCCTGACAGGGAACAGTTTCTACCCCATGGGTGAATGGACTGGCTCGCCCACCTCCTACTAGGAACATTCTCCTAGGCCCTTTGCTGAGGGCCCCTTCCTCTCCTGAAGGGCTACCCCTGAGACCTCAGCTGAGGCCCATGGGGAACGCGGTCTACAGGAAAGGCGGCTTCTGGTGCTGTGGAAGCCCAGTTTCTTACAGCGTGGGACTTTTTTTTTTTTTTTTTTCCCCTAAAGTGTTTAATCACAGGCTTGGGTGAGTTTCATTTCTTAAAAATAATTTAGAGAATGAGTAGTTTTAAGTTTAATTATGAAGGGACTACGTATTTCTGCCACCGTCCAGGGTACCAAGACCCTGGGTGAACCAGAATCCTTGGCCCTTCTTGATGCCTTTGGGGTCTGATTCTTTAAAGCACTTTGTACTTTTATTCACATTCATATTCTGCCCTGACCTGTGTCTTCTTTTTCTGACTCTAGTCCATTCTTCCCTGTAGAATCAGTCTGAGGGGAGGGATAAAGAGGAAGCAATAAAAAAAACTCATCAGTTTTGGCTTTGCCAAGCAGCCAGCACAAAGAGCCCCAAAGAAGGGAAGATGCATAAGTTGGGACCCGTGATCCCAATGGCATCTCTGTGAGAAAAGACATTTAACACACACATCTCAGTCACATAACTGACTCCTAGAGTCTACCATGACTGTCCTCATTTGGTTCTTTAGTCCTTACGTGCCCTCGGCCCTAAAGCATGCTGTCCTCACTTACTATAAAGCCAAAGCGCCATTAGAGGGACCAGGAGCTGCTCTGACCAGGAGCATAGGACACAGCAGGAAAGGTGAGGAGCCTAGGGGCACTGCATGGTGCTGGACCTGTGTGCTCATCTGCCGAGGGCAGCCCTTACAAAGAGGTGGCACGTACTTGGCCGTACATAACCCCCTCCTGGCCCATCCATGCAGTCAGCTATTGGTTCCCTGGCTCGATAATGGTTCTGCCGGGGGTGGGGGGGGTCGCTTTCCATACACAGGATGACATAAGCAGCTTTAGCCACTTTTCAGGCCTTCGTAGCTTTCTTGTTGGGGAGGCTGGCCATGGAGACGCTAAGCACCAGCTCTTACACCAGGTTTGAGTTCCCCTCCAGGGCTTTAGTTTTCATTCCCTTCTTTGGTTTGGCTTGGAGCTTGGGAGGCAGCTTATCTGAATTCTTTTCCAGAAGAATGCCTTCAGGGAGGGACTGTTCAGCCAGCCTAACAAAGCAGCAGTCATTCTGTAGCTTGGGACAGGAGTAAGCTGTCATCCCTCTTGACTATTCTTACTATAGCTAAGCAGCTGCTCATGGCTGACTCCATAGAGCCTGTGGAAAATACCAGGCCCTCACAAGGACCTGAGATGACATGATGGGGGAGGGGATGTGGGACTCTTTAATCAAGCATTGTACATTTTAATGGCAATCATGAATGTATAAACAAGGTGCCCAAGGTCAGGCACCTTGGTGTTCCGCTAATAGCAGTTCCTCCAGCTCTCACTGGAGTAATAAGATAAAGACAAATCCATTTCTTTAGCCGAATTCAGGCTTTGGCTTTATGGCTTTCCTACAGAGACTGGAATGTTTCAGCCTAAGGCCCCTGGCCTATTTCCTCAACTGCCCTCAGGAAGCCCTTTAGTATTTAAACCAGCAGCTCCTCACTGAGGTATTTTAATACTTGTCCTTTGGCCTCTCCATCCCCTTCAGCCTGCACTTACTTTGATATTCAGATCCTCAGCTGTCTCAGCAGCAACTAATCTTTCCTTCTGAGAAAGCACAATAGTCTGGGACTCTGGCACTTCTCTTTTCTGGTCAAGATATCTCCTTGGTCTTAAGAAAAATACTAACATTGAATTCACTGAATTTATCTTATTTTCTTTAATCAGACTTTGTGGCTTAAGAGTTGGGGTGGGGGTGGGGGCAGTTTCAAGGTTTTTCAGTCCCACTCAGAAAGTAGCTTTTGGCTGTCTTGAATTTTTCAACTCCAGGCAGCCCAAATACAAAACTTAGATGAAGGTCAAACCTTCCTGTCAGAGTCTGAGAAAACTGGACGCCTGCTCTCAACATACCAGTACTGGGTTTTGTTAATTTATCTTGACCCAGGCCTGCCAGAAATATGGCAAAGATCCTGGCATAAGTGAATTTTTCCTTTATCATGTAACTGTAACACTTTGTTTGGCTTAGGTCATGGAAGCAAACACTAATTTCTAATAAAATGGTGTGACGCTGCAGTGGTACCGAGTCGTGTTTACAGTGGTTACAGCTTGGCCAGCTCGCAGCCCTGGGCTTAGTTCCTGTATTTCTATTCACCACCTGACCTTGTGTTCTAGCGAGGTCCAGACCAACTGCATTCAGTTGCCCTGCCCCCCAGGCTCCCCCTGGTGGAGGATTAAGGACAACACTAACAATATTAATCCAAGAATAAAACGACCTCAGCTTAACAACCACTGCAGCAGTGGGGGAATAGGACACCTTCAGTCTTACTCTACACATCTATGTCTGGAACTTTTTAAGAATCAGGCAAAGATATAGCACAACTCACATCTGGCCCTTAAAAATCAGAGAAGCTAAGAAGCTAGCTTGGCTTGGTCACCATAGATACCGTTTAAGACTGCTCCTCATCTGAATCCCTGCCTTTGTGGTCTGGTTGCCTGGCAGAAGGTCATGCTCCTGGCTGGCAAGCTTGTCTCATTCCTCTGACCCTGATGCTGGCATCCCCCTTTACTTGGCAGAGGTAGAGAAGAGAACAGAATCTAGCTCCTACCCCACTAGGTGAGGCACAGTGACCCTGGGAAGACATCCAGCCAGTCCCAACCTCAGGAGGGAGACATACATACCCCAGTGGGGGTGGGGGGAGTTCCCTTGAAGGCCAGGAAGGTCAGGCCAAAAAGGGAGCCTGAGACCCCAGGGGCAGAAATGGCAAGGGTGGCCGGACGTGCACTGGTTTATTTGACCAAACCTCACCTTCCAAACAACTTGTGTGACAGGCCAGGAAACTCCTTCAGGCCTGCAGCAGCTGAACATAAAAGTTCCTAGTGGAAAAGTTTGCAGGAACACAATGTAGGCAGGGCTTACTAGGAGGCCAGCCCTAGAGGAGTCCTACATGGGTCTTCCCTCTAAAAAAAACCCACCATCAAATGGGGCACACGATTAAGAGACCCACTGTGGCCCATGATGAGGACAGAAGAGTTCTGCTGCAATAATGGGATGAAAGTTCTCCTTCAGAGGGGCCAAGCCTGGGCATGCAGGGCCTCAGCTGGTCTACCAGTGAAGGCCTGAGGGGGGTGTCTTCTCATCTTTATTGCTTTCCAGAGAGAAGGGAGGGATCCGGACATCAAAGTGGGAGCCATCGGGCCTCTCAAAGCGGAACGTGCCCCTGTAGGTCAGAGAGAAGCTGGTTTAGAGGGAGGCAGGGCTGAGGACCTGCTGGGGATTGGAAGCCTCATGCCATCAACTCCAGAACCAAAGGCAGGATGAGACAGGCTTGGGTTCTGTTCTCTCTGATTCATGACAGAATGACACTGGTCCAGGGACCCACAAAAAGCAAGAGCTTAACAGCCCCTCCCTGTCTTCCATGAGAAGAAACAGCTCTCCTGATTCATAGTCCTTATATGCACACTGCATAAGCCACCTGACAGAACTTTCCAGGCTAAGGGGTGAAACATCTGGAGAAAAAACCCAACTACTGGGCAACTTGGTGTAGCATCAAATCACCCCATCTCTCTGGCCTAAGTCCTTGGTCCAGAAATGACAAGGAACAGGAAAACAGGCAATCATAAAAAACCAGACAAGACCTTTACAACAATGAATAACAGAGAAGCTTCCATCTCAGCACATAACTTGGCCAAGAATTAAGCCCCAGCACTCTTCTGACCTGCAGCTTTTGTCTGTGGAGTTGAACCGCCCCTGCCTCAGCACATGCTCACGTACCACATGTGCCCACTGGAAGCTTGCAGGGAGACATGGCTGCTGTACTGGAACGCAGGCTGCTCCTTGGATAACACTGGCTCCTGTGAGAGTTCAGGGAAAATGGGTCAGGCCAGGTCCCAGGGCCACATGCTGACTGCCAGTTCATTGGGACTGGATGCCCCCTTGCCAACCTGCATGGCACTATAGGGCATGCCCATAATGACTGCCTCCCAGGACCACCTTCTACAGCATGGCCCAGTGACCTCGTGTCTATTAATCTGACTCTGGGAAAGATAATATTAGACCAAATGTCTGAGGGCACCAGGAAAGGACACGAGGCCCAAGACCTACTCTTAAAATCCCTCTTCCAGTGCTATCAAGGAGAAGAAACACTTGCTGAATGCCCAAGGGCCAGGGACCATGCCAGGTGCTCTGCAATCCTTTGCTGATTTAATTCTCCCAGTGATCATAAGGTAACAAGTTCAGTCCCTATTTTAGCAATAAAAAACTGAGACTTTGGTGAAATAACTTGCCCAAAATTATACAGCTAGTAAATAACAAAGCCAGAATTTGAACTCAGGTGATCTAACTCAAAGCCCTGTTCTTATTCACCTTATCATCCTGCTTCCCTAAGTCCCTGCTGATTTGGATAAATGTTTGCTGGATGTGGCTACTAGCACCAAGACTTCCAGTGGACTTATTTCCCAAGAAGCAGGTTAGGGTAGTATAGGAATTGCAAAATCAACTGTCCTCAAGGACCAGCAGAGGATGTATACTATAAGGAGGCAGAGAAAGGACAACCAGGAGAGGTGGGGAATGTGTGCCCCACCACCGAAGGCATTCAAATCCAGAGCTTTTCAAACACATCATATAGAGCAACAAAACTTTACCTTCCTTGATGATAGGAAAAAAAAACACAAGCTTTGATGTCAGACTCACCTGGATTTAAATCCAGGCCCTGCCACCACTAGCTAAGGGACCATGGGCTAGTGATTTACCTTCTCAGTTTCACTCTCTTCAACTGTGAAATGAGTTGTAGGGAAACTGTCTCACAGGGTTGTTGTAAGCAATGCATAAAAGACAGTCCATAAAGTGCATAAAACGTTTCTAACCCAAAACGACCCAAAATATTTCCACAATGAGTCCCCTCCCCTAACCATAGAGCAGGAGGAAATCATATTAAGCCCCCAGGCCTGCTCAGCAGGACCAGAAGCTGGGCTTGAGGGCCGGGGTACTCACCCTGCCCACCACCCCGCGGCCGCGCACTGTCTCCAAGGTGCCAGACAGGCTGAATATCCTCCAGTGCCGCTCCCGGAGCTGTACCACATCATTGTCCAGGTTCTCCAAGCGGATGCAGTAGCGCCACTACAGGGGATGGGAGAGAGTTCGTGTCTGAGAAAAAAACTAGACCATGGGCTAGCCCACCCAGAATTCCAGGGAGACCAAAGGCAACAAAGGCTGGCACTTGCACTGCGCAGCCTCCACCCCAGCCAGGTCCACTCCCCCACCTCCCACCTAACCCCCCCCGGGAAACTGCCAAGCTCCCCTCTTCCACCCTGAGGGAGACACTCACCCAGTAGACGTGAGAATTCTGGGCTTCCTGGGGGTGGGGGTGACACAAAGAATTTCAGTTCCAGAAGGTAGGACCAAGTCTGTTCCAATCAACACCTCTCAAGTGGTGCAGGATTATTCCAGAAAGTTTGCAGGGACAGCAAAGCTGACTCTTTCCCACAAGCCTACAGGGCGGCAGCCTCCTCTGGGTCCATCCCTGGCCTCCCTCCTCCTCACCGTGTCAAAACTGCCAGCAGAGCTGAATGGTAACCAAAATCAGCTCCTGGGCTTACTTTCTCACCACCCTCCTTGCCAGGCCTACATCCTCCCACTGATGGCCCCTGGCTGCTGCCTCCTCTGCCCCCTCAGCCCTCCCTTATTGCAATACTTTGTATGCAGTGCACTGGTTTCCCCCACTATCCTGAGCTCCTGGAAGACAGAAACAGTGTTTCATTTACATTTGTATGCCTAGGACCCAGCTTACAGCCAGGCAAGAAACAGTGCAATAAATGTTCAATGAATGCATAAAAAGAGTAAAGATCAGCCTACATTGATTTAAACAAGTTTGTGTATATTCTTCATAAATGTGGCTCCCTTTGAGCCAAACGGGAAGAGTCAACCTGGAGAAGTCATTGCTGGGTCCAGTGAGCGGGGGACTAGCACCTGTGAGTTTCCCTCACGTGGGTTTTGGTGTCAGCCATTGCCAAAAGGCTGCTCAACCCCCACCTAGCACATGCAGAACCCCAGGTTTAAGTTGAGAACCCACCCCAGCAGTCACGTTGGGGACATCACACAGAATCTGGGAGTCTATCCCTGAGGGAAGGGGCACAGGCTGGCACATACCCGCATGCCCATGTAAAAAGGGATGACAGTGACACGGATGTTCTCAGTGGTTTCCCGGTGAACATCGGAGAGCTCCAGCCAGGGGTGGTTTTTCTCCTGCCAGGCCCGTAGTGTCTCCCGAGCCACAAATGGGGGTGCTGAAGCAAGAGACAAGTGGTGAGTCCAGGCCAGAGTCCAGGGCATTGCAACCAGGCTCTGCTTGTGGAGCACTCTCCAGTTGCCGCTCCTAGGAAACCCTTCCCAGTGGTGGCCCAGATGAACAGGATGCCCAAAAAATGAAGCAAAAAGCACAGGCAGGAAGAAGGCACAGAGCTGCCTACCAAGAATAAGCCCTGAGAAGGTGGTGTGATATCATGGGAAGAGAACTGGACTGGGAGTTAGGGGTCCTGGCTTTTAGACCTAGCTCTACCACCAAACTAGCAACTTGAACCACTTCTCCCTGAGCCTCCAATGCCAGCAGGAGATAGCAGCCCTCTACCTGACAAGTCTAGTGGAAAGGCTAAATAAGGTGGTAGAAATAAGAGCTTTGGTCTTATTTCTACAATGCTGTTTTTGATGAATAGGCCTTCGCATTCCAGCTTCTCTTCTTGAGATACATTACCTTTTGTCTGGTCATACTGAAGAAATCTTTCAAAGAGCTCATGCTGGATGGGAACCTGATCAGTGGAGGTGTAGGGGAGGATGTCTTCATGGCTGACATAGTCCAGGCCTGGCACAGAGAAGCAAAGGGACCAGTGAAAACACACAGGAGAGGAAGAATGGTGCTGAGAGAAACAGACAACCTTGGCATCACTCCTCTCAGCATCTAGAACTCCTCCCGGCGATGAAAGGACATCAGAAAGGCATCAGAATCCTCTCCCTGACACAGACCAGACCCCTCATCAAAGGCACCATTCAGATGCTAACCACTCACCTGGGATGGCATAGAGGGCCCGGCTGTCATCGTGGTTGGCCAGGAAGGTCACAGCCTCTGTCTGTGATCTCTGAGACTAAGGCAAGAAGGGAGTCAGGGATGTTCCTGGCCACTGTCCAGTCCCAAGGGCTTGGGGCCCAGTGCTGATCTGGGCTCTACCTGACCTTTCTCCCTTCCTTCATCCCCATCAGGGTTCAGGCCTCTCCCCTGGAGAGGAGCCCCAGGCCCAGCCATCTTGCTTACTTACTATATGTGGACAGTCTCGAGCATCAATCAGCACCTGATAGTAAGTGTGAGTTTTGCCTTTCACCTCCTTAGAGCCGTGTCCAGCAGGGTTCTCTGCTCTGCGGAATGGGAGAAGCCAAAGATCACCCCCAAGAGAAATGGGTGCAGTGGCTACCCAGCTCTCTACGACTTCCATGCCTATGCAGAACTATGCCTGCTCTGCAGGGGCTTTAGAGGCAAACAAGGGAGCATGGAAGACCCATGGCACAGAGTCACCATTTGTCTTACTCTCTGGCTATGTCTTGGAAGAAGGGGGCTATGTTAAGAAAATCAAAATGCTTCCTCAGTCCCCTGAGCCCAGAGTACCCAATGCTTCTCATGTCCCAAGGGTTTTCTGTGATCAATTAATGGAGCTAGGCCTTTAAGAAAAAATGTATCCAGCAATGATATGAGATTAAGGGAAAGATTCTAACGGAATATAAAGAAGACTGGTCCCCCAAATGCTCTCTGGGGTACTTATAAAATGGACAATTCAGAGTAGATGGGAGACATCCTGGGGAAGCCTGAAGGGACTCTCTGGCTTAAGACTAACCTGACACTCAGCATCTTTGTCTCCATGGGTATTAGTGCCAGAGAAGTACTCTGGGGCTATTCTCAAGGCCCAAGAGGATGCTGCCTTCACCCATGGGACCCCAATTGCGTAGGTCTGCCATCTCTTCAGGCCATGAGTCAGGTCTCCTCTTGAGGATACTATAAGGCACAATGACAGGGTAACTTACTTTTCTGGAGCTCCAGAAGCCACATCCCGGTCATAGAGTCTCGCCTGCCAGGGAAACAAGACGACGCCTCGGTAGCCAAAAACACTATGAAGGAAAAGCTGGGAGGAAAGGGAGGTGTCAGTGAGTCTGCTGTCCAGCAAATCCATCCAGATGGAGCCGGGACACAAAACACAGGTGGAGGTAATGCCAGCTCAAGCTTTTGCCACTCTCACCCTCCAACTCTGTGATCCACCCAGACCATCTTCACTCCACCCTCCCACTCTGCCTAGAGCATGCTTACCCCTCTTTTCACCTGGCCAATTTCTACTCATCTTTTGGGTCACAGCTTAGACATCACTTCCTCTAAGAAGACTTCCCTGACTTGCCTTCCTCCACTAAGCACAGTGTATAACCATTGGCCATTTGCATATCTTTATTCCTTTCTAGACTGTAAACTCCATGAAGGTAAGAACCACGTTTACCTTGCTTTCTGATTTAACCCCAATGCACAACGCCTGGTCCACTGGAGGCAGACCAAGGAAAAAAATGCTGACTA
>PVKH010025430.1:0-12953 GCA_004027955.1 Chaetophractus vellerosus | reverse complement strand
TCGCATAAAAGAATGTAAGGACATGCCATAGGGTAGGCAAGGGAGTAAAGAGTTGATTAACAAGAAAAGAGCACACAATCTGAGACACAGATTGAGATAAGCAAGTACTTTGATTTTTACTGAGTGAGATGGGAAGCCTTTGGAGGCTTTGGAGCAGAGGAGTGCCATGATCTGGCTTTCATTTTAAAAGCATCACTGTGGCTGCCATGTAGGGGGGGTTGGAGTTAAGGGGGCAAGGATACACTTAGGGAGCCCTGGTAGGAGGCTATTATATTGATATGGGTGAGAAGTGATGGTGGCGTGGCCAAGGGTCTTAGAAGTGGAAATGGTAATTTTCCATTACCATCATGTGGCTGGACACATTATGAAGGGAGAGCTGACAGAATCTGCTGACAGATTGGCTGTGGGCATAAGAGGAAGAGAGGAATAAAAAATGTCTCCAACATATGCAAATTAAAGCCACAATGTGAGGTCACTGCTTACCTGTTGGGACAGTGACAAAGAGACAGAAAGGAAGGGAAGGGAAGAGAAGAGAAGAGAATAGAAGGGAAGAAGGAAGAAAGAAAAAGACAATATTGGCAAGGGGGTAGAACTAGAACATTACATACAGCTGGCAGTAACGTAAATTGGTACAGCTGCTTTGGAAAACTGGTAGAATCTATTAAAGTTGAACATATATATTCCCAACTGAAATGTTTATGTATGTTCACTAAAAGATATATACCAAAATCAGTCATAGCAGAAGTATTTGTAGTAACCCCAAAATGGAAACTACCCAAACACCCATCAAGAATAGAAAGATTAAACAAATAATAATATATTTAAATAATGGAATATATAACAATCTGAATGAACAAATGTAAATTACATGCCTCAACATGAATGAATCTCACAAATATACCGTTAAGCAAAAAATAAAATCCAGAGACAAAAAAGATATATTCTATATGATTCCATTTGTATAAATTTCAAACACACAGGACTAACCTGTTGTGTTAGAAGTCAGGATTTTGATTACCCTTGGGGGGTTAGTGATCAGAAGCGGGACATGAGTGCTTCTGGGGTATTTCTTGATCTGGGTGTTTACCATGTTGTTATGTTCACTTTGTGAATATTCATTGAGTTGTGTACTTATATGCACTATTCTGTATTGATGTTATTCCTCAATAAAGTTTACATTAAAAAGAGAATGACAGGTTTTTAGTCTGGGTAATTGGAGGCTGCATTTGCCACTTTTTTAAAAGGAAGCTATAGGAGAATCAGGTTTTGGTGGGAAATATGTTTGCTTTATATCTATTAAGTTTGACACCTATTAGATGTCCAAGTGGCCTCAGTTGGTATATGAGTCTGAATTTCAGGGGAGAAGTCTGCAGACCTAAATTTTGGAGCTGTCACCATATAGATGATATGTGAAACTGTGAAACTGGATGAGATCACCTAAGGTATAATGTAGACATTGAAAAAATTAGAGAACTGAACTCTGGGGTCATCCATCATTAAAGGTTAGGGTTTGAGGAGAAACCAGCAAAGAAAACTGAGAATAAGTGGCCGGTAAGGTATGAAGAGAATCAACAGAGATTGGTATCTCAGAAGCCAGGTGGAAAAAAAAAGTTTTCCAACAGATTTAATGGCAGCACTATCAAAATTCTAGCTGCCTTTCTTGCAGAAATAAAAAAGTTTATCCTAAAATATATTTGGTATTGCAAGAGACCCCGAATAGCCAAAAATCATCTTGAAAAAGAACAGAGTTGGAAGATTTGCACATCCCGATTTCAAAACATTGATGGACCTTGAAGTAATAGAAGCCAGACACTAAAGGACAAATATCGTATGATTCCACTTTAATGAAATATCTAGAATAAGCTAATTCATAGAGACAGAAAGTAGATTACAGGTTACCAGGGACTGGGAGGGGGCATGGGGAGTTACTACTTAACGGGTACAGAGTTTCTGTTTGGGATGACGAAAAAGTTTTAGAAATGAATAGTAATGGAAAGTGGTGATGGTAGCATAACACAGTATAAGTAATTAATGCCACTGAATTGTATACTTAAAGTGGTAAATTTTATGATGTGTGTGTATCCACAATTTTAAAAGACTATAGATAAAAACTAAAAATAAAACAGACAAAAACTTTTTTGACAAAATAAATTTTTTTAAAAGGCTATAGCACACAGAAAGTTGATCAGTGGTTGCCTATGACTAGGGAAAATGGGGGGATTGGGGCAGGTGATGGCTAAGTGGCATAGGGTTTATTTTTGGAATAGTGAAAATGTTCTAAAATGTATTATGATGGATGTGCAACTCTGTGAATATATTACTCTGAATTGTGTACTTTAAATGGGTGAATTATATAGTATGTGAATTATATCTCAATAAAGCTGTTTTTGGTGTGCTTAAAAAAAAAAACAAAACCTACAGCTAACATCATACTTAATGTGAAAGACTAAATATTTTCTCCCTAAGATTGAGAACAAAGCAAGGATTCCACTCTCACCACTCCTATTCAACAGTATCCAGAAAGTTCTAACCAGTTCAATAAGGCAAGAAAAAAAATGTAGATTGGAAAGGGAGAAATAAAACTGTCGCTATTTGTAGACAACATTGATCATCTATGTAGAAAGTTCTATGAAATCTACAAAAGAGTTCCTAGAACTAATTATGAGTTTTGCAAAGTCACAGGAGACAAGATCACAATACAAAAATAAATTGTATTTCCATATTCTGGTATTGAACAACTGGAAAACAAAATTAAATAAACAATATCATTTAAAACAGCACTAAACTATTGAAATACTTAGGGATAAATCTAACAAAATACATTCAGGATCTTTGTGCTGAAAACTACAAAATACTGATGAAAGAAATAAAAAAAAGTCCTCAGTAAATGGAGAGAGATAATCTGTTCATTGCCTGGAAGATTCAATAGTGTTAAGACGTCAATTCTCCTAAAATTGATGTATAGATTCAACGCAATCCCAATCAAAATCCCAGCAGGATTTTTTTGTAGATATCAACAAGTTGATTCTAAAATTTGTATAGAAAGGCAAAGGAAGTAGAATACCTCAAAGAGTTTTGGAAAAGGAAAACAATGTTGAGGAACTCATTGATTTCAAGACTTTCTATAAGGCTACACTAATAAAAACAGCATGGTATTGGCAAAAATATAGACATATAGATCAATAGAAAAAGAGTAAAGAGTCCAGAAATGGATGCATAAATATGGTCAATTTTTTTTTACAAAGGTACAAAGGCAATCAATGGGAAAAGATCATCTTTTCAACCAATGATGCTGAGACAATTAGACATTCATGTGTAAAAATGCAAGCATTGACTTATACCTCATACCTTATGTAAAAAAAAAAAACAACAAGTCAAAATGGATCATAGACCTAAATGTAGAATGTAACCCTATAAAGCCTTGAGAAGAAAGCACAGGAGAAAAATCTTTGCCACCTTGGGTTAGGCAGAGTTCTTAAGCACAAACATTAGCATGATTTATAAAAGGAAAACTTGATAAATTGAACTTCAGAGAAAATTTTTCTTTGAAAGATATTGTTAAGGGAAGGAAAAGACATGCAACAATCTGGGAGAAAATATTTGTAAATCACAGTTCTGACAAAGAACATGAATCCAGAATTCATAAAGAATTTCAAATCTCACTAATAAGAAAACAAGCAGGAACCAGCTGTAGCTCAATTGGTAGGGCTCCGGTTTACCACATGGGAGGCCCCGGGTTCAGTCCCCGGGGCCTCCTTGAGCAGGCAGACCACCTCGAGAAGGCAAGCTGCCACGGGCAGGGTAAGCCGCCACTTGGTGAGCTGACTCGGCCAGTTGCCACAGCAGGGGGAGACAAGCAGACACAGAAGAACGCAAAAATGAACACAGCAAGAACAAGCAGAAAGGGGGGGATATATAATAAAATTAAAAATAAATATTAAAAAAAAGAAAACAAACAAGCTAAACAAAAAAATGGGCAAAAGATTTGGAAGGACACATCACCAAAGATATATTGATGGCAAATAAGTATATGAAAAGATGCTCAAAATCATTAGTCATTAGTGAAATGCAAAATAAAACCACAAGGTGAAATGTCTATGACAAAGCTACTTGAACTAATAAGTTCAGCAAAGTGGCAGGTTATAAGATCAACACACAAAAATCAATAATATTTCTCTATGTTAGTATTGAACAATCTGAGGAGGAAATCAGAGGGAAAAAATTCATTTACAACAGCAATAAAAAGACTCAAATACTTAGGAATCAATTTAACCAAAGAAGTACAGGTCCTATATGCAGAAAACTGCAAAACAATGACAAAAGAAATCAATGAAGACCTAAACAAGTGGAAAGACATTTCGTGTTCATAGATTGGAAGTCAAAATATCATGAAGATGTCAAACCTACCCAAACTGATTTATAGATTCAATGTAATACCAATCAAAATTTCAACAGCCTACTTTACAGAAATAGAAAAGGCAATTATCAAATTCATTTGGAAGGGTAAGTGCACCTGAACAGCCAAAAACATTCTAAAAAAGAAGAGCAAAGTGGGAGGAATTTCACTGCCTGACCTTGAAACATATTACAAAGCTACAGTGGTCAAAACAGTATGGTATTGGCATAAAGATAGACACATCGATCAGTGGAATAGAATTGAGAGTCCAGAAATAAACCCTCTTCTCTAAATCCAACTGGTTTTTTTAAAGATTTATTTATTTACTATTTATTTATTTATTTATTTATTAATGCCTCCTCCCCCATTGTTTTTGTGCTCACTCTGTGCCCATTCTCTGTGTGTTCTGTGTCTGCTTGTCTTCTCTTTAGGCAGCACCAGGAACCAATCCTGGGACCTTCCAGAGTGGGAAAGAGGTGCTCAATCTCTTGTGCCACCTCAGCTCCCTGGTCTGACCCAGCAATACCCCTACTGGGTACATATCCAAAAGAACTGAGAGCAGTGACACGAACAGGCATCTGCACATCGATATTCATAGTGGCATTATTAACGATTGCCAAAAGTTAGAAACAACCCTCGTGTCCATCAACTGATAAATGGATAAACCCACTGTGGTGTATTCACACGATGGAGTATTGTGCAGCTGTACGAAGAAATGAAGTCATAAAGCATATGACAATATGGATGAAGCTGGAGGACACAAAGGGACAAATACTGAATGATTATGCCACTATGAACTAAATATATTATGCAATCTCATGGAGTTAATAACTTGAATATGGGTCACCAGAAAATAGAGTGAGTTTAGAGAATGGAAAGCTGAGGGTTAACTTGTGAAGAATTGGTAAAAAAGGCTGAATGTTAATCTTTGGAAATGAATGGAAAAGGTGAAAGCCCAACATAATGTTTGTAACTAGCAGTACTATTATGTGGGTATGAAAGTGATTTAAAGGGAAAATCTAAGATCGTGTATATTACTAAAAGGAAAGTTAGAAAATGTAGCATGGGACTGTATAACATAATAAAACTGCATGTGAAATATGAATATGGGTAAAATTTTTATAATAAGACCTTTTTTTGAAGCTGAACAAATGTATGTTAATAACTACAAAATGTTAATATCAGACCAAAAAAAACCCATTATGCTAAGTGAAAGAAACTAGACACAAAATATAACATATTGTATGATTCCATTTATATGAAATGTAAATATAAATCATTTATAAAGATGAAATTAGGGGGGCGGATGTGGCTTAAATGGTTGGGCATCTATCTCCCATATGGAGGGACCTGGGTTTGATCCCTGGGACCTCCCGGTAAAAAAAAAAAAATTAAAAATAAATAAATAAATAAAAAATGTTTAAAAAGATGAAATTAGATTATATAGGGCTTAGGAAGGCATGCAAAGGGTGTGGAGCTTTTCTTTTCGGAGTAATGAAATTGTTCTTAAATTTTTTGTGGTGATGAATGTATAACATTGTGATTATACTAAAAGCTATTGATTAGACACTGGATAGATCATATGGTATGTGACTATATATCTCAATAAAACTGCTTAATGAATTAATAAATAAATGTACAAGAATAGCCAGAAATAGCAGCGATGTACAGCAGGGAAAGCATAGAGATTGAGCAATGAAGAATTTTCTCATTTTTTTTGCATATTATCGTTATTGAAATGATGAAAATGCTCTAATAATGACTGAAGTGATGAATGCACAACTCTCCGACTATACCATACACCATTGATTGTACACTTTGGATGGATTGTATGCTTTATTAATATGTATCAATAAAATTGATTTAAAAAAATAATAATAAAAATAAAATGAAATAAAACCACAAGAAGATACCACTATACACCTATTATCAGTTGGGGGTGGGGGGGAATCTGACAAGACTAATTCCTGGTAAGGATACAGAGCAACTAGAACTCTCCTAAGTTGCTGGAGGGAGCAGCCCCCACTCAGCTTCTTATAACTTTAAACCTACACTTACCGTACGACCCAGCAATCCCCCCTAGAAATTTGCCCAAGTGAAATAAACATCTTTGTTCTCCCAAAAACCTATATGTGAGTGTTTACAGAAGCTTTATTCATATCAAAACTAAAAAAAAACCTAAATGTTCCTCAACTGGAAAATGGATTGACAAACTGTATTTTATCTTCCACCTTTCGCCAGGGAAAGACTCGCCCTCGGGCTTTTGGGATGACACCTGGCACTGAACAGAGGGACGGACAGCAGTTTATCAGTCACATGTGCTCACAGCCTGGGTGAATGACGCTGCACACGAGGCAGGGCACATGGCGCTTGTGCTCGGAACAGTAGGGGCTGTGGGAGGCAAGGTTCGTAGTAACCGGGGGAAGAGGTGCTCCCAGAGGCTAGTTTGCGTAATTCTGTGGACTGGCAGGAAGCTGAAGCCTGTGTATGGTTCCTGTGACAAGGAGGATCTTTTGGCGAGGGGCCCTTAGCCACAGTAGCAGAAGAGGAGGGAACTTGCGGTGAAGCCATTTGAGGCCTTCCCAATTTTACCAGGTATCAAGGCAGTACCTAATATTGAACCTTAATTTCAAGCCTTACACCAAAGGAATGAACTAATGATTGCACACAACAACATGAAGGAATCTTAAACGCATCATGCCAAGCGAAAGGAGTCAGATTCAAATGGTTACAGACTGTATTATTCCATTTATGTGACAGTCTGGAAAAGGCAAAACTATCAACGTGGCCAGGGCTGAAGGGTACGTTTTGACTACAGGGGAATTTTGGGGGGTGACGAACTGCTCTGTGCCTTGTTTGTGGGGGTGGTTACACAACTCGAAACATTTGTCAAAACTCATATAACTTTACACACAAAAAAAGGTGAATTTTATTGAATGTAAACTATGACTAAATTATGTATATACACATATATGTGTGTGTGTATATATATGCGTGTATACATGAAGTTTTCAAAAAAGCTTTTCCCTTCATACTACTGTCAAGCCACATCTCACAGATTCTGTATTTGCGCAATTATTTTTCTTGCAGCTGAGAGCAGGGCTGCCTGGATTTTGTTAACTTTCCGTTTCCTCTCGTTCCACAGAACCTACAACGTCATCATTTGGAATTCATTCTTTTTGAGTAGGTTATTCTTTCTGTCACAGGAAGGTCCACCTCCTGCTCTTGGGAGTGGTAAAAGAACACACCGCCACTGGCGTTTTAGTGAGGAGCCATTAATCGTGTTAACTAGCTGTCCTTGTGTATGGCGGGGAGCAGGGCAGTGAGGGCCAGCACGCTGGACAGATGTGCTTTGATGGGAGGAAAAGGGAAGAAGCCTGTAGCTCAGCACAGCGACAGGGCGCTGGAGGCTAGAGGTAGGGGTGGGAGGGCGCGGATCAGAGAGCAGCGGTGACAGCGTGCCCAGAGCAGGCGGCCCTGACCTCACAGCCTTGCCTCAGGCTGGCTCTGGACCCAGGCCAGCCCCGTCCTTGAGCTTTCATTTCATCTCTTCTGAATCCATCAGTTCTCTCCTGTTTATACAGCACTGAAACCCTTTCACATCCGCTTATCTCTTGTTCCAAAGGAAGGAAAATTAGCCCTGATTTCCAGAAAAGTTCATGATTTACCCAAGGTCACCCTTTGAATACGGAGACCTGGACTCTTTCCATTACGTCTACTCTGCTGCCCCCTACTGTGCACATGGCATTAGGTACTAAATGACAACGGCGCTCAACACAGAGTTGCTGCAATTTGTTAAATAAAAATTTAACAAATATTTATTGAGAGCCTACTATATGCCAGAAACGAGATAGGCATGATCCCCGTGCTCGTGGATCTTATTATATACAGGGGGATATAGAATTACATGCACAGTTCATCACAACTTGGATAAGTGCTATGAAGTACAAGGTGCTATAAGGGCATAGAATAACCGTATGTGGCCTCACCTGGGGGTTTAGGGGAATCTCGCATGAGATGGAATCCATAGGAATGGACCGTTGATTGGTATTGAGGAGACTCCGGGTGTCTGGCATGAGCAACTGGGCCAATGTAACACTATAACTAAGCTCAGAGAGCCTAGAAGAGGATGAGATATTGAATGGGAAGAGAATGAGCTTAGCTTTGGCCTTTCTCAGTTGGAAATAATGTGAGATATTCAAGTGTAGATTTAGAATAAACAATAGGATCTAGGCATTCAGGAGCAAGGTTTAGGCTAGAGATAGGAATTTGGAAGTCGTTTGGATGCAGATGCTATTTGAAGCTGTGGAAACCGATGAAATTTCCTAGTGAAAAGAGAACAGAAAGAGAAGAGGACTCGTAACTTCCCTGAGGAACCCCAGAATTTAAGAGGTCAGTTGGAAGAGGTGGAACTAGCAAAGGAAACTTAGAATGAGGGACCAGAGAGATAGGGAGGAAAACTGGCACAGTGTGCTGTTGCCAAAGCTAAGGGAAGAACATGTTTCAAGAAGGAGGCTGATAACGGCGGTGGAAGGTATATCAAGTAAAACAATTTTCCTGGCTAGCCTGGTGAAATTAAGATCCAGTCTCAGGGACCACAAGATTGAGAGGAGGATCAAGTCCAGGTCAGGACCTTCCAGAAAATTCTCCAGAAGTCACCAGACTGTTGCCTTAAACCAGTTATCCTCATACTTTTTTGTTCACATATGTAGCAGTTTGGCATTATTTATGAATCCCAAAATTAGATATTGGATTATGTTTGTAAACTAATTTGTTCCTCTGGGCATATTAGACTGTATTGGATCCAGAGGTTTCACTTTTACTTGATTAAATTATGACTGAGTCTTTGATTGGGCCACATCAGTAGGATGTTGAGTCCCTGTCCTCTTGGTGGGTAGGGACTCACAGAAAAAAATGACAAGGCAGATGAGTTAGTTGGAATTTTGATGTTGGAGTCTTGGATGCTGGAGCCCCGGGAAGTAAACACATAGGGGAAGAACACAGAGGAATAGACACAACTCCATAGACACATCAGAGGCCCAGGAAGAGAGATGAGCCAGTAGCCTGAGAGTTTACAGCTGACCTTGTGGAGAGAGAATAGCTGAGCCCAGATAGAATCAAGCCCCAGGGCAAGACAAGGCCTAGAGAGCCTGAGAGTCTATAGCTAACCTGTGGAGAGAACAATGCAGCTGAGTCTGGAGAGAAACAAATCCCAGGAGAGAGATAAGACATATCCCAGCCTAGAGCTGATATTGGAAGAAGCTCTGACCACGGAGCCTTAAGAGGAAGCCTTAACCCTTCCAGCCGTCGGCAGCCATCTTGTTCCAACACGTGGCAACAGACTTTGGTGAGGGAATTAACTTACCCTTTATGGCCTGGTAACTGTAAGCTTCTACCCCGAACAAATACCCTTTATAAATGCCAACAGATTTCTGGTATTTTGCATTAGCACCCTTTTGGCTGACTAATACAACATACCACCCAAAATAATTTTGAAAAAATATGTCACCTCATAATTAAAGGGCACTTCCCTGAAACTGATATTTTTCATTGTTCTTTTGGTGCCTCCAAGATTTTTTATTGCCCCAGGCAATGTACCATAGTAAGATTCAGGATGAGCCAGGGATATGCCTTTCTTATGAAGAAGAACAAAACTGCAATTGTGAAGGAAAAGCCATCTTGGAGCCTCAGCCCAGAAACTTCCTCAGGCAAGTATATATGGAAGTTAAGGATGTGGAAATTAATTCTCCTAAAAATATAAGGCTTGAATACCCCTTACAAAGTCTTCATATACCTTAGGGGTATTGTACATTCCCATTCAAAAGCCCAAGTTGTAGAAAATTGGGAGCAATCTGAAATTACGGCCTGGTTCCTGGAACCTGGAACTGACTGATGGGGCTAGCTGGCCCTAGTGAAATCAGAGCCCCATTTTTAAAAGGCCAGAGTGGTATCGGGATATTCAGAGATAGGTGTGGGTGGCTTGGGAGATGCGTCACAGGGCTGGGCATCTCCAACCCTTCCAGGGGACCATCTAAAACTATACCTTATCTCTTAGAGTCAAGAGCCAGCTCTCAGGGACTGTCGGCAGTGGTGAATTTAGAATCCAATCAGATTTAGCAACATGAAGGTGAGACAAAACTATGAAGCAAAATGACTGTTTAGCACATACATCCTAACTTGCCCACTCCAACTCATTCATTCTCCCAACTGCCACATGCCAGGCAGGGTGCTAGGTGCTAGGGTTACCAAAAATAAGAAAAAAAGAAAAAATAGATAAGCCACAGTCCAAGCCCTTGAGAGGCTCGAAGAGAGATAGACTTTTAAAAAATAATCAAATGCACAGTGTAGCCATTTGATATTATTGATGAATTCCAAAAAGAAATATTGGATTATGTTTGTAATTTGGTCTTTTCCTCTGGGCATATTGGAGTGTGTTAGATTCAGAGGTTTCCTTTTA
The DNA here is from genome assembly GCA_004027955.1 of Chaetophractus vellerosus. Classification (NCBI taxonomy): domain Eukaryota; kingdom Metazoa; phylum Chordata; class Mammalia; order Cingulata; family Chlamyphoridae; genus Chaetophractus; species Chaetophractus vellerosus. Next base: position 2,100 of record PVKH010025430.1, on the reverse strand, counting down.
CTTGATTAAATAATGATTAAGGCCTTGATTGGGCCACATGTTGTATCCCCACCCCCTTGGAGGGTGGGGACTCACAGAGAAACTGTACCACAGAGAAGGGAGTTTGCAGTTTTAATGCTGGAGCCTGGGAAGTAAGCAGACAGAGGAGCTTGGTGGTGAGGAAGTAGAGAAGGCCCCGGGAAAAGAGACGTCGAGCCATTCGCCTGATAGTCTACAGCTGGCCTTGTGGAGAGAAGCAAGCCTGAGCCCAGAGAGAAGCAAGCCCCGGGAAGAGAGGAACCCAGCAAGCCTGAACTCTTGGCAGATGTTGGCAGCCATCTTGCTCCAACACGTGGCAACAGACTTTGGTGAGGGAAGTAACAACCTTTATGGCCTGGTAACTGTAAGCTTCTACCCCAAATAAATACCCTTTAGAAAAGCCAACAGATTTCTGGTATTTTGATCAGCACTCCTTTGGCTGACTAATACACACAGTGATAAAGATTTAATAGAAGTATGTGCAGGAGCTGGTGGGGGGTGGGTTGGAGGAGGCATTGAAGAGAGAGTGACTTGGATAAGAGGGTTCAAGGAAAACTTCCCAAAGGAGTCACATTTGAGTTGTTTTTGATAGGCATGTCATGTAGAAAAATGAGATGGTAGTGAAGGATATTCCGGGCAGAGGAAACAGCCTGCCCCTCTGGCAGCCAGTGTCGAAGCTGCACTCAAGGAGGCAGGGCCACCTGCACAGGTGTGTGACATCTGCAGTCACAGGTGACCCTGCGCTCAGAAGGGCCCCACCTTGGTTTAATGCTTTACTGTCACTGTCTTGAAATTCTTAATATTTTTTGTTTAAGGGGCCCTTCATTTTCATTTTGCACTGGGCCCTGCAAATTGTGTAGCAGGACTTGCAAGGGGAAAGATGAAGGCAGAGAGATTTGTTGGGCTGCAGCCCAAATAAGAGATAATGACGTATAGTTAACAGTCCAATTGTAATAATAGTCTTTCATCAATTGTAACTCAGTTACCACACTAATGCATGGTGTTAATAATAGGGGCATATATGGGAATTCTGTACTTTCTGCGTGATTTTTCTGTAAACCTACGATTTCTCTAATAAAAAATTTATATTAAAAAACTAATGTTCCAATTTATTAAATTATTTAAGAAGCTAAAAAGAGATAATGAGGACTAAATTAAGATCTTGTCATAACAGTAATACAGAGCCACATCATTCTTTTCAACACTTGCCCAGTATTCCTCTGTTTGGATGTAGCAATTTCCCCAACGGGAGAATATTTAGGTTGGCTTCAGTCTTTTGTAATTACAAAGAATGCTGCCACGAACAATTGTTTATTATTGTCTTTGCACATATACAGGATGTCTCTATCAAGCATAAATTCTCAATTTTAGAATTGTTGATGTGAAGTCCATTTCATCATTTCTCCACTTGTCAGTTGGGTTATAGTTTGGTTATATATCTTTTTCTTATTAGTTTATAAGAGCTGTTTTATGTTAAGAACATTCGTAATAAATATTTTACCTAGCTTATTGTTTATTTTTTTACCTGATTTCTGATGTTTTTTGCCATGTAGATTAAGGCCTGAATTTTTTTAATTAATTAATTATTTTTTTAAAGATACATCAATTATATAAATGTTACACAAAAATTATAGGGGTACCCATATGCCCCACCTCCCACAACCTCCCACAAATACCTTCTTCATTAGTGTGGCACATCTCCTGCAATAGATATACACATTTTGGGGCTTTGCCACTAAGCATGGACCATAGTTCACATTGTAGATCACACTCTCTCCCACACAGTTCTGCATGTTGTATGATGATATAAAATGGCCTATATCTGTTGTTGCAATGTCACTTAGGATAATTCCCAAGTCCCGAAAAAGCCCCTGTATTACAACTGCTTTTCCCTCTCCCTGCCCCAAAGCGTCCAGTGGCCACTGGCTCCACATACTGTTGTAACTTCTTCCATTGCGTGAATCACAATAAGTATATAACAGGATACCAGTAAGTCCACACTAGTCCATAGCTCTTCCCACAAACCTGAGGAGTCTGGGATGGTGATGTCCACTCCACCTCCAAGTGAGAGGGGGCTTATAT
>PVKH010025429.1:0-13421 GCA_004027955.1 Chaetophractus vellerosus | reverse complement strand
AGATTTTGGACTTCTTTTAGCCTCAAAACAATGAGCCAATAAATTCTCATTGTTTAAGCCAACCCATTGAATACTATTTGTCATAGCAGCCTGGGAAACTAAGACAGTATGTGTTTTGCCTACCTTTTCTAATTGAATCTTCGCAGCAAATTTCTGAATCAGGTTTCCTTATTATCCCCCTGTTTCAGATGAGGAAATGGAGGCACAACGAGTTTGAGTAACTAGCCCAAGACTATATAAGTAATAAATGTTGGAACTAAGATTCCAGTGCAGGGAGTCTGATTCCAGAGACTGTCTTAGTAATATAAATAAAATGAGGCTATCACTTTTCTAGATAATAAAAGGAATCCATTTGGACAAAGAAAGAACATGCTGTAAGAATTGTTCAATAGCAGAAGACTATAATAGTATATGAAAAGAGAAATATTCTCACATTGATGAAAGGAAGAAAAGAAAAGGAAAACCTGTGAAGATTTCAGAGCATCCTGACCATCTAACCTGGGTGTACACTTCTAAGAGCTGCATGGAACTGTATTTAAGGTCGACAGGAATAAAACTGTCCATCTTACCTTACTTTTCTTGTATGTACCTTCAGACTCCTCTCTATTATTCATTGACAGCTCCAACTGTTGGATTCTGAAAATTCCACTGATCCCATCTGAGGATTGAAAAAAGATACTTATTATTTTAAGTTATATCTTCCCATTCTTTGTTGATATTATGTGCATTGCCTTGCTAAAGAATCATTCCTTTTGCCTGAGGAACAAGACAGTTTAAAAATAACTTGCGTTGTGATTAGAAAAGTCTTTGTATAAAGATTCCTGAAAGAGAGCAATTGCATAGGCACATTTAACGACATGTGATGGGTGACAGTTTTCAACTGTGCTTGGGGGAAAACAATTTCTTTGTATAGAAACAAAGTGTAGATAAAAGCAAAAAGGGCTATGTTAATGCCAGGCTTATTTGGAATGTACTTAAATATGTCTCCTCCTAAAATAGGAATAAGAATTATATAAAATTTAGAGGATGCAGTTAGCCATAGTCCTCCTTCTTGACCTGTTAGTCAAGGCGGGGGGCAGGTGAGGGGACATTTAGGGGAACAGGAAAAATAGTATTTTCTACCAGAAGAATTTCGACCCTAAAGTGTCAGAAAATATTTTACTTCCTGTGATACTATTTATGCTTAATACAGACAAGGGTTGGGTGTATGGCAGTTCATACCGAGTGCTTCTTTGTAAGTCCCTTTATAATGAAAGGGCGTGTGCATACAATATACCTAGCAAGGTGTGTGTGTGTGTGGAAATCTTGCTTTGAGTCCAGCAATTACAGAGAATACAGAATATTTTTTCAGAACTCTTTTTTATTTCAAAGTCAGCTTAGACTTTTAAAATATTAAAGTATTATACGATTGTAACAAAATGAAAAATTGAAGAAAACAACCCTCTGCTATCCAACCTGAAATGGATTGAAGCTGTATTAACTTTAGTCGAAGTCTAAAACAAAATCTGCTTCACTGAACGTTCTAGTAGATGGGAAGACTGCATCATCAAAAAATGTGAGGTTGGAAAGTCTGGTTGGTAGTTTTATCTTTAAAATTTTTCTTAACATGGGGAGGGAGTGGGCTTTCTAGTCACTCTTTGCCCTGGCAGTATGAGGAAGGACAGGTACTGTTGTCCCAGCTGGAGGAGTCAAGGGTTACCAGGTGCCTTTTATTTCAACAATAAAACGCTGTAGAAAAAAGGTCTGCCTTTCCACATTTTATTATTGCTCAATCATTTCTTTATACTTCTTGCTTCAGTGAGCACAGTATGTGGTTTGCTAGTGAATCTATTAAAAGGAAAATCCTTCACTGTTTTATGGATGGATTTAGAAGAAATCTGTAGTCAATGCATGTTTCTCAATTCCTTCACAACTACTCTAATTCTTTAAATCTTGGTGAAGGCATGCTAAAAAACTGGCTCCTAATTTATAATTTAGCAAGTGACAGAATATTTTGACATTAGCAAATGAAGGGAAATAGTTCATATGACATCAATGACTCAAACCACTAGCATGGCTTTCTATTTTGGTCAGTTTTGAGCAGATTGTCACAATCAAATAGTAGGGCTGTTCAAAGCCCAGTGCAATCTTTTTGAAAATTTCTGGGTTACTGAGAGCATTCGGACTCAGCTTGTACTTAGATTAGAGTGGTTATCTACAATCTGTGTTAAGAATGTGGTTTTTTTTTTGCCAAAGTCAAATAAACTCTGTTTGCATATGTGTTTATAATTTGTAGTTTATATTCATCTCTGGATTTTAACTTCTTTCTTTCCTTTTCTTAAGAGCCATTCTCAGCATCTCACCAACGTCTCCTCAATCCTAGTGAGTAAAAGGTAGCAAGAAACAAGCCAGAGAAGGAGCTGGCGGGTCAGGCCAAGGTCCAGCACAGAGAATACTGTCTATGATATGATAGAGGCCACTCTCCTGATGATTGTGTTTGTCACCCACTTGACACAGATTCTGATGTAGGTCATATGGTGACATCTTTCAGCAGGCTTAAATAAGAATTACACCAAGTGTACTCTTCGAGGCATCCTTAAAAATGAGTTTATATTAATCCAGTTCATTCGCTAGATCAGAAACTTAGACCTGTAAGGTGTGTGTAACAAACATAAATACATGAAGTGGACTATTGGAAACTAACATTGCCTTTTAACTCACTATGTGAGCATAAAAATATACCCACACGAATAAGTCCCATACACTGGCTGGGTGTGACTTGTTTTACACTCGTTTTCTTTTCTTGAAGTAAGAACACTTAACTGGACAATACAGCCCTCTCTCCCCTTGTCCCTGAAAACCAACCTCTCAGCTACAGATGTCATTTTTAGCTAGGACAAATCTCTTCTCATTTAACCAATTTCTCAGTAAGTGGCTGAGTTGAAGAAGTTATTGCTTTCTTTGGTTTTGATTGCCTAATAGAAAGCCATTTCACCTAAATCCCAGGACTCCTGTGGGAAAATCCCAGTTGGCTATGGTGCCTGTGTACTAACTAAATAAGATACCGACTGGCTCCTCCTCACAAGCAGAATTAGTTTTAAGTTCTTCACTCACAACATCTTAATTAAACTAGAAAATTTCCTATTTGTTTTTAGCAAGAAAGAAACTCAATACTGTTGTTTCTAAATATTATTAGAAAGGGTATGACTTTGGATACAATTCAATTCCTGAATAGGACCGTTGTTAGGAGACTTGACTGAATTTGCTCTAAACATATATTGACCTAAACATATATTGTGAAACATGAATTATTTGCAAAGAAGTTCTGAAATTCTGGGATATCCATCACATATTAATTTGTAAAAATTCAAAATTCATAAATCTTTATTCTTGCCAAGCTAATCCAATACTAAAATAATTGTACAATAAATATCATATAAAAATAGGATTGATATTTAACTGCATGTTCAGAAAAATTATTGGAGGCTTCTGCAATTTGGGCATGGATGGTTGTCCAAGGAACCTGCAAAGCTCCATGTTTGCAAAAGTATTTACATACATGATTATACCTTTCACATGTGTAGGAGATATTATAAATAGCCCACTATTAGTAGGCATATATATATGCACTTTGATTTTATAGTTATTAATAAGCCTTCCTATTTCTCACAACAGAGTTTATTTTTATACCCTTTATGTGAAAGATTAAATGGAGGCAAAGATTGAGCATTAGTTTTAGGTCTGATGTCTGCCTGGGCTGATTAGTATATGGATAAGGGATTAATATCTATGAATGGATCACAATTTTGATATTATGACTCATCTCCTATGATGTAAAATTCTTTACCATATCAATAAAACTGAATATTTACAAAATAATATATCCTCTCTGGTGGCTTTAAAACAGGCCATTTCTGATACTGCCCCATTAATAGGTGGGATCTTTGTTCTCTTTTGTTGAATTAAGCCTTTGACTACTTGGCCAATAGAATATGATGGAAATCACATGGTGCCGCCTTCTCCCTAGGCTTTAAGAGGCAGGCAGCTTCCATTTTATGTCTCTTGGGATGCTCACTCTTGGAACGCAAGCACCATGCCTTGAGGAAGCCTAAGAAGCCAATGCAGCAGCTGTCATGAAGGTGTTCACTGCACAGCTTTAGCAGAACTTCCAGGCGAGAGCCAGCTCCAATCTTCATCCATGTGAATGAACCATCTTGAAAGGGAGTTCTCTGTCATCCAATTGAGCTGCCCTGAGTGACACTATGCAGAATACACATGAGCTATCCTTGTTGATCTCTGCCCAGATTGCAGATTTGTAAGTAAAATAAATTACTGCTGGTTTTAAGCCACTAAGTTGTTTGTTACTCAGCAATAGGTAACTGGAAGATGCTCTCAGAAGTTGGGAATGTTCCCAGATCCCCTCTCTTCAGTGCAAGCAAAGCTAGGGGCTACTCTACAGCTCAACCCTTGATGCTGCTGACTTCAAAGGAAGAAAGTAAACACACTGGATTTCCAGAGAAGGCTCCTAGCTCTCACTGAATATTGGTGGAATTGTTTTTGTTCTAGGATAATGCATTATAGTCTAATCTATTTACTGAGCATCTACTAAGTGATGGACACAGTTGCATCACTAATAAAGGTAGCTTTGCTGTTTCTAATACTGCTCGAGCACCACGTGATACCCAACAAATTATTCTGTGCTAATAAATTCTATTTCCCTGTCTGTAAAATGAAAGGACTTGGACAAATGTTCCCTCAGGTCCTTCCATCTCTAAGAAAATATTATTTGTGAGTCTAAAACTTTAGCTGTTCTATTTGAAATTCTAAATTTTTCTTGCCCAGAAAAAGGTCTCCTTTCTTCATTATCTGAAGGGATTAATATCTGTTCTTTGTAGAGAGTATTTTATTCCTAAGAAGAGTTGAAATTAAAGCTCACCTGTCTGAACCTGATGCTATCCAAATGACAATTCTCCAACCTAAATTTAAAAGCACAAACAAAAAAGAACCTAGAAGCTGAGCTGAGGAAGTAAAAATGAGGTCAGTAATAGTTACCTCACAGGTTGTTAAAAAAAATGTATATAAAACCCAGAGTTCAGGGCCCGGCACTTAGCAGATAGTCAACAGAAGTTGCTCTTTTTTCTTTCTTTTTTTCTTGAGAAGCAACTCAGACTAATTGTTTGAAATTTAACATTTTGACAATGAAATTGTATAAAATACTTTCCTATTTCTACAACAGTTTTTCTGTAGTCTTAAATGCCCTACAACAAAAGACTGTTGTTTAATATATTGTACCTTTTTTGGCCATCTATTTGATAAATATTGCCTGCCTAGTTTTGTTTTTTCTAAATTTGACTTTTTTTTTTTTTTAAAGAATAAGGAATTGTTCTTTTTACAAATGAAAGCCAGGATATTTGTGATGGATAATTTATTCTAAGAAAATGCTGGAAGATATGAACTGTGACATGACATTTCATAAAATTAATAAAATGAATTTGTAGTCTTCTTTCACTGGATTAATTTTTATTTAGAGTATGTTGTTGTTCCTTAGGTGAATTAGTTATATATTGCTGTGTAACAAATTACCCCAAATCTTAGTGCTTAAAACAAGAATAATATTTATTATATCACTTAGTTACTATGGGTCAGAAATTTGGGAGCAGCTCTCCAAAGGGCTGGTTCAGTGTCCTCATGACACAATGCTGACTTACTCCAGAATGGGTAGTCCAAGAGAGAGCAGAGAGGAAGCCACAGTGTCTTTTATGAACTAGCTTTAGAAGTCACACTCTGTCACTTCTTCAATAATGGGTTAGTTACACTCAGGGGCTTGAATATCAGGAAGTGAGAATCACTGTGGGATATCTTGGATGAAGGCTACCATGCCAAGGTTCTGGCTTAGGTTCTTTTCTCTTATTACCCTATACACTCGCCATGGTCAAAGCCATCTATAGCCATGGCTTCATGTACCACCTTTATGCCCATTAATCTCAAATATATAAATCAGTCCAGATTTCTCTTCTATTTTTCAGACTCCAATGCATAATATCTACTGCACTTTTATTTTATCTGTTCATTCAACTGGTATTTACTGACTATCCAGTAAATAAATGCCAGGTATTAAATTAGTTCTGATAAACAAGACTGGAATCCTGCCCTCATGGAGATTGCAGTTTAGTGATGCAGGAAGAGATTACACAAGTAAATAGAGAAAATAATCACAGCTTATGATAAAATATAATCAAAAGAATACACCGCTGTGATAATGGTGGGGTTTTGTGGTAGGAGAGAAGTGGGTTAGCTACATTAGATGAGGTGAACAAAGAACTCTTTGAAAAAGTGACATTTAAGCTGAGACCTGAAGATATGAAAAGAAACCTTCCCGGGCAATGAGAACAGCATTTGCAAAGGCCCCAAAGCCAGAAAGGGCATAGCACAATTGATCTAGAAATTGTAGAACCATTGAGGCTGGAGCACTGTGAGAGAGAAAATGGCAAGGGATAAGATCGGTGAGGTGGGCGGGGATTGGATCACTCAGGACCTCATAAACTGTATAATGGGATTTGAGTACAATAGGATGAGATGGGTTTTAAGCAGGGTCCAGTCCTAAAGGCATATATAATGTAACCAGCCCACAAGTAAACCCTTTATTCTCTTGTCTCCCACACAAATTGCTAGTTCTCCAATGCTTCCTGCATCATTGAATGACAGCACCATCCATCAGTTGTTTAGAGTGCACGCTTTGGTGTTAACCAAGTCTTGTTTGAATCCTGGCTTTACCACTAACTAGTAAGGAGATTGTGGAAGTGTTATTCATCCTGTCTGATCTTTAGTTTCCTAACCTGGAAAGTGGCTACTGTGGTGCGGATTAAATTGGCTGGCACATGGCAGCTGTGATGATTATTCTATTTGAACCATGATGTGGGGCCTTCTAATACATTTCCAGCTCTTGTTCCTTATCTTATTTCTGAAATAAGCTATCCAAATCCTACTTTTATGGCCAGCAGTTTAGAATACAGAATCTGGTACACTGTAGGGCTTTCCCTTTAGGGCAAAATACTTTAAAAGCTGTGTCACATGCTAAAACAGGGCTTATTACATGAGGATAGCTTTTTTGTTTTTTATTTTTTTATTTGAGATGTGAATTAACAAAACAATCATGCATGTCATATAGGATTTCCCTACATTGCCTCACCACAAACACATTACATTGTTGTTATATATTTGTTACAAATGATGAAAGATCATTTTCATAATATTGCTGCTATTTATATTCCATAGCTTATATTGGTGTATTTTTTCCCACAAACCATCCTATTATTAACACAGTGTATTAGTATTGTATATTTGTTATAGTTCATGATAGAACATTAATATCCGTTGAAATACAGCTAGAGGGTAATCTAAGGACTGTATAACAGTGATTTTGGTGGTGGAAGATGACTGTGGTTAATAGTACAAATACAAGAATATTCATCTATTACAAGGTATTAAGAATGAGATACATGGGAAAAATACAGCTAATGTAATGTATACACTATAGTTAACAGTAATATTTTTACAATAATGGCAAAGAAGGTACTATTTCAATGCTAAGGGTCAATAATGGGGAGCTTAACAGGGTATGGGATTTTTCCTTTTGGATTAGTGAAAAGTTCTGAAATGGATTGAGCTGATGACAGCACAACTCTGTGATGAAACCGAGAGTCCCTGAGTGTACGCTTTGGATGGATTGAACAAGGCAGGTGACTTTAAAACACAGTGAACCCCGAGGTGAATGATGAACTGTGGTTAACAGTACAAACATGAGGATAGTTTTGAGATTAGTTCTACTGTCCTGTCTTCCCGGATTGGCTTGAGACCCTTGTATTTCTAGTCTTTGAATTAGCTAGATTAATTATGACTAGGCCCTCTAAGTATAAATCCTAAGTACAAAATCCAAATTTTCTCTAAAATCAGATACTAAGTCCAGATACTAGTGTTTCTTATTCATTGTGTATTCTTCAGAAGACTAGTTCCAAAAGATGGTCTGCAAAAAACTGACTTAGTGGGATCACTGCATATTGTCTTCCTCTCTTGGAGATTTGGAATTGTGATTTATATCTAAGGCTTTATGGCTCTGTGGCAATCTATTCAATAGTGTTTAATTCAGGGTTGCCAAACATATTTGACCATAGAATTCTTTTTTCTGCCATGAAATACCTATTAACACTGCTCTGCCACCCCCCACCCCCGCACGTTGGGAAACTCCATTTCAGAGTAATTTCTCCTTCTCCCGATTTACATATCACTTATGCCTTTATTCCTAAGGCCATTAGCTCTGGTCAAGTAGCATCAATTTTCCCATTTTAGCTTTTTCATAATCCTACCTGATTATCTCATTTCCACATTTACTGTTTACCTGCCCTTTCCTGCCACTATCAGTCATATCTTGTATTTGTTCATGTCCCTTCTGGTCTCCAGGTTTATTGGTAACATTTAATTTTTTTCATTAGTTCTATAAATTATTTTCTGAGTTATTATTATATTAATGGTTCCTAAATTCTCTTTCTTTATGGCCCTAGAAGAAAAATTGTCTATAGAAAACTAGATATGTTTAGAGTTAAATTTAGTTATAGTGCTTGGTACAAACTCCTTCCCCATCTCCTAAACAGGCATCCTTTCTACATTACCCTTAACTGAACACTCAAATACCAAGGAGTTCATTACCTCAGAGGGAAGCTCTCCTCATTTAGACAGCTCCAACTTTTAGGGAATTCTTTCTTATATTGAACCCAAATGTGCCTCACTATAATTAGTGGACTTATTTCAGACCTTTTGCATTAAGCTGTCATCATGTTCTTTCTGTATCTTCTCTTTTTCAGAACAGCTCTGCATATGACATGGTTCCTTGACACTTCAGTATTCTATTTACCCATTTTAAATTAGTCTATACAATGGGAAAGCTCTCTTCTTAGTAATGTATTCCAACAAAACTCACACCCACAACTTAAATTCTCTTTTTATCAAAATAGCATGAGGATTACAACTGGTAACACCATCGTGTATGTGGCTGGCTGGAATAGCTTAGTTTCCTGCAGTGTGGCAAGTTGAAGATCTAGGAGGGAAAGAATTCAGAACATGGATCAGGAAATGGAAATTGACTTCTCATTGCAACTCTAGGGAGAATTCTGAAATAGGTGAAGCTTGTGAAACGCCTAGGTTGCTCTTTCTGGGCTCCTTTTCCTAGTGCATGGGTTTCCTTCTTGTGTTTCTCCACTTTATGTACCCAGAACTAACTTCTTTTTCTCTTCATCTCAATGAAAACCTGCTTTCAGGAAATGATTTGATTTCAATTACTCATATCTGGTTGTGAATGTAATTTAATGTGCTATCAGCCTCAAGAGTCTGTATGCTTGAAGCATTATCACTAACTGTGGGTTGAAAGGCTTTGTTCTCTTGCCTGGAAGGAATTTTAAGCTTGAACGGCTGTGTGAAAGAGATTTTGGAAGGCCAGGCAAGGGATTTATACTGATTTGCTTAAATAATAATACAAATATTTTGTCTGCCTATTTCCTTGCATTTGAGCTGGTTCCTGAAAATTCCCCATTCTTTTTTTCCCATAAAAACAAATTCTGTAATACATCCTACCTAAGAATTCTCCCATGCAGTGTTTCTCAAACTTTATATCAATGCAATTTTATATTAAAGGAGAATGAATAGATAGGGCTCTGGCCTCTGTAGGTGCAGTTTTGAGGAACAGGGCTTAGGCTGAAACTGATTCCCTTGGGAAGTTGTTTTCTCTTTCGAGAGAAATCAATTTAATCCAAAAGACCAATTAAAATGGAAAATCACTGTGAACATCTTATCCATACAGGGCAGTAATGATAGCACAGCACTAATCTAGAGAATAACTAATCCCTTTGATGAATGGTACATACATAAATGCATTCGAAACAGATCTTCTAATGCACTACATATCTATTTTTTGTTTGTTTGTTTCAAAGTCATTTTAATACTGAGGCATTTTATAAATGAAGCTGTCCTATACAAAACAGACATATAGAGAGAGGGACAGTAACTCTAAATTCATCACTGAAATCAACCCAAGAGACTATCCTTTTAACTAGGCATTCTGTGAGTGCACAATTTAATATTTCATTTTGATATACAGTCAAGAATTCCAAACAGAGATGAATCTAATTTCTACAAAGTCACCTTCATACAAATGGCAATTTTGGATGAAAGTGGAAACACCTATTTCCTAATCATTAATTCTTCATTTTTTTCTAGTAGTTCTAGGAGTTCTGACACAAGATGCTGATGGTAAAAATTAATATAGGATGATAATAAATATATTTTTGTGAGGTGTCATTTCCCTTTGCATTTGATTTTCAAGTTTTTTAAATTGTGACTACTGCAAAACTACCCCTAAAGTTATTTCAATCTGCATTATCTATGCAGGTGGCTTGGTTCTATACTGTTTTACCAGACCTATCCAAGTTATGAAAATTATCTTAAAAGCTTTAACTTTGTTATTTAAGTATATCTTAATAATATAATTAACAAGCAATTGCTGGAGCAGTGAGTGCCTTCAATCTTTTACTAATATTTATATATTGAAAGTCTATGATGGTCAGCATATGGGACCTAAATACTTAGAAATAACTTTAATATAAAGTTAATATAAAAATATGGTTTAAAATTTATATAATTAAAATGTGTGACTCATGACCATAAGAAAATTGTTTATGTTTACAAACTAAAACCTGTATTATTATTTCCACTACCTGTATGATGATGATTATTAGCCAACTATTTAATGAATCAATAGCTTACTTAGGAATACCTGGTTTAGAATCAACATGTAGGAAGGCCTGATTATATTTGATGTTTTATGTAGTCTGGTGATTGAAATATCCTTCCCAATTATTTGTGTTTTCTTGGTAAGGGGCACATTCTTCTCTGTTGACTTTGGGCTTGGCCACATGACTTGCTTTGATAATGGAACATGGACAGAAATGAGAGCATGCTAGTGAGTTGAAGCTTTAAGAAGCTTCATGTGTTTTCAGTTGCCCTCTTGTTCCAGTCCTTGGAAGCAGGATATCTCAGATACTGGCTGCTACTTCAGCCCAGGTTCCAGAATAATAAAACATAGGAGCCCAGCTGAGTGCAGGAGAGCAAGAAATAAATATTTGTTCTTGGAAGCCATTGAGATACTGAGGTTGTTTGATGCAATATACACTTAAGAAAGGGGCCGGCTCGATAGCCCAGTGGATAGGGCGCCGGCATACCACATGGGAGGCCCCGGGTTCATTTCCCAGGGACCTCTCCTAGTGGGCAGACCGCCTTGAGAATGGCAAGCCGCCATGGGCGGACCAGAGCCGCCGTGGGCGGGGCAAAAAGCTGCCACGGACAGGGCAAAAAGCCGCCATGGGCAGGGCAGGTTGCCCGCGAATGGAGCACAGCCAGCCACCCGTGAACTGAAAGCCATCCATGAATGGACGCAGAAGCCGCCCACAAGCGGGGAAAGCCGCGCCTGCGCAGTGACCACTCTCGGCGCGTCGCCGCAGCGGGGGGAAGGGGAGATATGTAATAAAAATAAATAAATCTTTTTTTTAAAAAAAGAAAGTTTTATGTATATATACATTTATAATATATAAATTTAATAAATTCATATATATATGAATTAAGCTTTACAGTTACCATATGAGCTAAATACAATATTTTTATTTCACAGATTAGGAAATTAAAGAGTCAAAGGAGTTCAGCAATTTTCCCATGGTCATGTTGTTGGGAAATGACATATCTAACCCTGAAGGTCAAAATATTTTTTTTTCCTAGGGTATAAGTATGGAATAATAGCAAGAACCCTGTCTGTCAGGAAAACCCAGGCTCTAGTATTAAAGAAATCTTTTGCTCTAGCAAGGGAATATAGACTGAAGTCCCTGTTGAGATCATAATTCCCTTTCAGGGCTCCTGTTGTCTCTGATTATAGATTGTGCATGTACTTGACATTTACTAAATATTACTCTGAGTGACATTGTCCACAGAAAATATTCGCTGTGGGCCCCTAATTTCCTTCAGAGATAACGTTAGTACTTTTTAATATAGTGGGAAAGTAAAGAAGGCATTGACTCTTAAGCCACAAAAGATTTATTTAATTTGTGAATTGTAGGCTATGAGTAATCAGATGTTCAGAAACACTTAAAGAAGCTCTAGGGATAATGTCAGCTTCTACTCTATAGTGGTAGTTAAGGTGCTTCCCCTGCCAAATGATCTGAGCAGTCAGTAAGCTTATTTGAGTAATTTAGGCAAAAATTGTGGGTTTTAAAAATATGCCTAAATTTCATGGGTAATTACATCAACTCCCATTTCACTTGAGACTTATAGAACAACCCTCTAGTCATAGATTAACTATGACTAACAAACTTTTAGAAGAATGAATCTATCCATATAAATGAGGATATGGTGTAAATGAAGTTTCCTTTGGGTCATGATTCACCTTTTCTGTCTTCCCCTTTCCACATGCATCATTTTTCTTTTATGAATCATTGTACACTCACAGCAAAGACTGCATTACAAAATCACCAGTGCCATCAAGTCTTATTCTCAATACACTACAATCAGGCTGTTTTGTGGGCCTCCGTTTCACTTATTATTTTCCACAAAGCCAAGTAATACCGCTCTTCTCCATAAGAGTAGAAAGACCTCTTTAGGATGCCAAGAATCTTGATGCCTTAGAACTGCCTCTGAAACAACTTTCGTTGGCTTCCCTTAGTTTTTGGTCTGTCATATCAGAAACTTTTATTTCTTATATGAAAATTCCCTTTTTCCTTTCAAGTTACTCATGAGCAATGCAAAATTCATTTCTTAAGTGCTAGCAAAAGGGTAAACCATGCAAATTTTTCTCAAAAACATCTATCTGTATAGATGTAATTGAATAGTGTGCCCCCCAAATTCATATCCTCCCCCTCAGAATATGACTGTGGTAATTTGAGACTGTGTGTACCCCTAGAAAAGCATGTTCTTGAGGCTGATCTATTCCTGTGGGTGTTAACCAGTTATGAGTGGGACGTTTTGATTAGGTTACTTCAGCTAAGGGCCTTGAATAGATTACTTCAGTTAGGCTTAGCCAAGGGTAGGTCTTAATCCTCTTATAAGAATCCTTTATAAATAGGATAAATTCAGAGGAAGGGAGAGCAGGTTACAGAAACAGAAAGCTGAATGCAAGGAAGCCCAGAGGAGAAGGGAGAACCCAGCAGACACTGCATATGACTTGCCATGTGACAAGGAGTCCAGGATTGGCAACAGCTGGTCCTCAGGGAGTTGTTGCCTGATGATGCCTTGATTTGGACATTTTCATGGCCTCAGATCTGTAAGCTTGCAAGCAAATAAATCCCCATCATCACCACGGCCTGTGAGGGTGCAGCCTGGGGCATACCCCATCTCTTGAGCTCCTCTGGGAC
>PVKH010025428.1:0-13096 GCA_004027955.1 Chaetophractus vellerosus | reverse complement strand
CATCAGTCTTTCATCGGAGCAAACTCATCGAGGACCCTTCATCAGTCTTTCATCGGAGCCCCTGGCTTGCAGCCTGCCGGCGGAACCTGGACTTGTGTATCCCCACGGTCACGTGAGAGACTCTTATAAAATCTTATATTTTTAACAGAGATCTCGTGTTGATTCTGTTTCCCGAGAGAACCCTGACTAGAACACTAATACATAGTGTTAATGATAGGAAATGTATGGAAAAAATACACCAAGTCTATGCAGTGGACCATAGTTAGTGGTAATAGTCTGATCATGTTCTTTTATAATCTGTAACAAATGTTCCACAAAAATGTAAGGTGTTGGTGGAGGGGTGATATATGGGACTCCAGCACATTGTGCATGATTGTTTTGTAAGCTTACTGCTTCTCTGAAAAAAATAAAGGACTTCAATAAATTGCTTTTGCATGCATATAGTTGAATATTCCAGGATTTTAGTGGTATAATTCAGGTTCTTATCTCAGAACATTTATTAAAGGGCTCATGACTTGTAAGTGCCAGAAAAGTAAGATAAAGGAGGAACATATGCCTGGTTTAAAGTGGTAAGGTATAATATGGTTTGTGGAAAAGTAGATCTAAGGTTGCCATTCTTCATGCCTTTAAAAAAAATCCAGAAATATGGTTTTTAATAAGTTAACTTATTTTTAAATGTTGTCTAAAGCACTGTTGTGTAGGTGAACTTTGGTAAACTTGTAGATTTTTTGCAGGTATACTTTCTTTTAAAAATATTGTTTTTCCTTATTTCAAACATAAAAAGTTTATATTCACTGTAGAAAATATGAAACTCTAAAGTGTACAAGGAAGGATATAGAAAACAGCTATAATCCTACCACTCAGAGATAACTGTTATTAATATTTTGGTATATTTATGTTTCTAGTATTTTGCCTATGTGTTTATTATATATATTTACATTATGCATTATCTAGCTATATCTAGCTCCACAAATATTATATACTTTATTCTGTATATATAATATAAAATAAACCACAATTTCAGTTAATGTGTTTTCCTTTAAAGTTCAAACGGGAAGAGTAACTTTTCTGTTTTTACATATTCATGCATTTCTTCAATGAATATTTATGGAGCATCTTGAATGTACCAAGAACATAATACAATATTGTTTAATTAATCCCTTATTGTAGGACATATAAGTCATTTCAATATTTTGCCAATATAAATGCTGATGCAATGAACATTCCTTCACATAAAACATTGTGAAATGTGTAATTTTTAAAACCTCCATCACTGTTTGTTTAGAGATAGGCAGTTTTTAAAAATGGGGGAAAAAAGGAACATCAATTAGAATCTTCTGGCATTACGGAATTTTACAATCTACCTCAATAAAACAATTCTGATGGTTACTTTAAAAACATGGCACAGGATCATCTTTTAAGTAGAATTCACCTTGATGTGTGCAACCTGCCCCATGTTTTTTTAATAAAAGGAATGGTGACTGAAGAAATGGCTCTTTCTAGTGGAAACCCAAGAACTTTCTGATATCCATGCAGTCCAAAGCACACAGTTGAGAACTCTGTCACTTGACTTACAACCACAAGGGTTCTTTGAATCCGAAGACATCTGAAGACCTCAAATCTGAGCAAATGAGAGCAAAGAAGTGACAAAGAACAAGTTTTATTAAGTGCACTGTAGGCACAATACTGGCTTCTTTAAATTCACAGCACCTGACACATAACAGGTATTCAATAAGTATTTCCTGAATGAATACCATTGTTGTCTTACAAGCTCTGTGATCTTGGAAAACTACTTAATCTCTGACAATCTCAGTTTCCTTGTCTATAGTAATTATTATTTGTAAATTTCTACAACAAAGCAGTGTGATTTTAACATATTTAATATAAGAAGAAATTGAATCAGATTTGTTATGAGTCTTGCTCATTCTCATCAACTAAATAGTAGTTGAGCTTATACTTTAATTATAAGATCAATCCTATGAATAACTCCTATTTCTTGACATTGCCTCATGGGTCAAGTGTTTTCACCTGCCCATAGAGCTGTCTGATATTCAGTGGAGAAAGACAACTCAGGAGCCTGACTATAGGATTTGCATCGCTTCATTAACACTTGAGGATGCTGGTGAGCACTGGACTGGTTGGTGCTTCACTGACTAACTAGTACCTTCAGAATCTCTCATCCACCCCACCCTCATATAATGCTTAAATTCTCATTAAAGCAGCCATACCAAGCGATGGCACAATCCGTGCTTCAAAACCCGGTTGAGTAGACCTTGAGTTAGTTCCTTCTGTCTTTAGCCTAATCTACTGTCAGAATTCCTGGCTGGATTTAATCAAATCAAAACAATGCCAAATAATGGTAAACAAAATAACAACCACTCCTACTTTCAAGAATTAATACAGGCTGGATTGTCTGCTAGGTTTTAAGCAGACATTTAATTTGTTTAACAAACCTATTGGATAGATACTCATAAAAGTAAATCATCCCCAAATCCTCAATATTTAGGAATGTACAAACATAAGGGGGGAATGCAACTATGCACTAAAGTTGACATTATTATTCTATTAATGGAAGAACTTGTATCATTGATATAAAGGCAGTGACCACCCAGAGGTTCTGAGGGGAGGGAAAGGGAAGAATAGGTATAATATGGGGCATTTTGGGGACATTGGAATTGTTCTGTGTGACATTGCAGTGATGGATACAGGCCATTATACATTTTGTCAAAACCTATAAAATTGTGCGGTGCAAAGTGTAAACTATAATGTAAACTATAGTCCATGGTTAGCAGCAATGCTTCCATATGTGTTCATCAATTGTAACAAATGTACCACACTAATGTGGGAAAGTGGGGGAGAGAGAGGGGGTGGGGTATATGGGAATCCCCTACATTTTAAAAAATTTATTGAAGTATATCACTCATACATGAACATACATAAACAATTAGTGTATAGCAATAGTTGTGACCTTACAAAACAAACATACATAACATCATACAGGGCTCTCATACCTCACCCTACCACAAACACCTTGCATTGTTAAATATTTTTAACTAATGATTAAAGAGCATCCTCAAAATATTATTACTACTAACCAAAGTATTACTACTAACCAATGCACCCTATTATTATTATTATTTTTATATCATTTATACATGAACATACATAAACAATAAGTGTATAGTAAAAGTTGTGAATTTACACAGCAAACAACATCATACAAGGGTCCCATACATCAACCCTCCACCAACACCTTGCTTTGTCATGAGACATTTGTTACAAGTTATGAAAGAATATTTTCAAACTCTTACTGCTAATTATAGCCCTTATCTTACATTTGGTGTATTTCCTCCCCAACCCACCCTATTATTATTTTTTAAATATATTTTTTATGACAGAAGCTGTAAACTTACGAAACAATCATGCACATGAGCAAAATTCCCAAACAACACCCCACTATCAACACACCACACTGTGGTGGAACATTTGTTACAGATTATGAAGTAATATCATCTGATTATTATCAGGTCCATAGTTTACATTTGACACACATTTTCCATGCTCCCCTGTTATCAACACAGTGCGTCTTTGGCATAGATGCAAGAATATTACATTATTACTGTTAACCACAGTCCATAGGTCACTCCAGTTGTATTTTTCCCATGCTTCTTCACATTCCCACCACCCTGCAACAATGATGTACACTTGCTCTAGCTCACAAAGGGCACTCTTGCATCTGTACCATCAACCACAATTCTCATCTACCTCTGGGTTTACCATGCTATTCAGTCCCTAGATTATTCTAACTTTCTGTCAATTGGCATTTACATCCCTAGACTACCATTTTCAGCCACATCCCCATTTATAAATCAGCTGTTATGCCCTATAATGTGTTACCATCAACTCTGTACATTTCCACAATTTTACTGTAAAGCTAATTAAAACCTCTACATACAATATCAGTAGTCCATCTCAGTCCTCCCCTTATCTCCTTAAGAATACACTACTTACCACCAGGTCTTGAAGATATTTTCCTACATTTTCTTCAAGAATTTTCATGGTTCTTGCTTTTATATTTAGGTTTTTTATTTGTTTTGAGTTAATTTTTGTATAAGGTGTGAGATAGGGGTCCTCTTTCCTTCTTTTACTATGGATATTCAGTTTTCTCAGCACCATTTGTTGAATGGGCTGTTCTGCCTGAGCTGGGTGGGATTGACAGACTAGTCAAAAATCACTTGACCGTAGATGTGAGGATCTGTTTCTGAACCACCAGTTTGATTCCATTGGTCTATGTGTCTGTCTTTATGCCAGTACCATGCTGTTTTTTTCACTGTAGTTTGGTAATATGATTTAAAGTCCAGAAATGAGAGTCCTCCAACTTTGCTTTTCCTTTTTAAGATGTTTCTGGCTATTCAGGACCCCTTACCTTTCCAAACAAATTTGATAATCATGTTTTCCATTTATTTAAAAAATGCTGGTGGAATTTTTATCATGATTGCATTGAATCTGTATATCAATTTGAGTAGAATTGACATTTTAATGATATTTAGTCTTCCATTCTGTGAGCATGGAATGTTCTTCCAATTATTTAGGACTTTTTAAAAATTATTTTAACAATGAGTTGTAGTTTTCTGAATACAAGTGCTTTACACCTTTGGCTAAGTTTATTCTTAAATATTTGGGCTTTATCTGTCATATTTTATTTTCACCACTCTTTTGACACTTTAGTTACTTTTATTGATATAATCTTCATTTCTAGACTCTTTTCCAGGCTTCTCTCTCTTGCGTCTTTTCTTTCCAGGCTGTAGTACATCCTTCAGTATTTTCTGCAAAGTGGATCTCTTGGTTACAAACTCTCTCAGTTTCTGTTTATCTGTGAATATTCTAAACTCACCCTAATTTTTGAAAGACAATGTTTCCAGATATAAGATCTTTGGCTGGAAGTTTTTCTCTTGCAGTATCTTAAATATATCAATCTCCTACATTTTTTGGTAACATTTATGTATTATAAAGCTTCTTTAAAAATAAAAAAAAAATTAAAAATGTGACTTTCTTAAGGCCATAGAGCTAGGGTATAGTCAAATTGGTAGTATAGGTGAGATCTGATTCTGAAGTGAAGCTCTTAAACATCATCCATCTGTGTCAGGGTTGCTGCATTGCACAATTCCAGGAGACACTATCCACTTCTAGTTATCATACAGGGAACTTGAGTTTTGTGAAATTAATTTAGTGAGTTGAAACTTGCAATTCCTGTCCTTCAGGACCCAAATGAGAAGCATAGGCTACCCCATCATGGGCTCTATAAATAGGGTATTGAGGGACTTTAATCATAATTGTTTAATCAGTCTAAGGAAACAGTGGAAAAGTCAAAGCCACTTCAAGCAGCATGATCAGGCTTCACTGGTGGAGTGAACATAGCCATGAGCTCCAACTGGTGTCATGACAGGAAAAGATGTTCCATAGCCCATTAGGATCTACATTAGAGATCCAGAAGTCCTTCTTTCTAAGTCTTATAATGAATTGTTCTACTTTGCAACTCTCAACGGTCCAGGTGCAACACATGATGCTGGAAAACACACAGATCGTCCCTTTGACAGCCGGCAGGAAGTTGAGGGCAAAGTGATTATCACCATGGAGTCCCTTGCCAGGCTGCCATTGGACCTCCCACGGGTTGGTATCTGGCCATGAGTTTTCTTGAGGAATTGGGCCAGGCAGGTAACAGTGCCCAGGCTAGGACCTCTGTGGGTGGTACAAGAAGTGCCAATTTAATTGAAACCTAGATTCTGTGGGAGAAAAGGTCTTGGAAAGCTGCTTCCAGGCAGCTCAGATGCCTTCCCTGTGCTTGCTGCAACAAGGAGCAGTGGCACAGTTGCGGGATAGGGAACCCAGATGCCACCCTTTTGCTGTTCTCTCCCAGCTGGTCAATTTTTGAGGTGGGAGTTTCAGGGTGTGAAGAGCCACCTTTGCTGCACCGTGAAACCCAAGTGAGAGCAGCACAGGCCTGTTGGGCTGCTGGGCAACATGGAGGCAGTGCCACCCAGATGCCCAGGGCCTGCACTGCTGCTGGAGTTCTGCCACTCTTGGAGGTAGCCACTGTCAGGTCACTGTGAAAGAGAGGATCTGTAGTAACTTGCTCTTCAAGCCTCCACTCTTCCTCACTCAATTTAACAAGATTACTTCCTTTATCATGGAAGCAAAGTAATCAAATTTCTGAGGTCTTTTTGACTTTTGGGCAAAGTGATCCTGAAGACTCTCCACTCCTTTTCACTGATAGCATGAGTCTCAACAACTCACTGCACAGCAGGGTAGTTACCAGCACCAGGGACCTGCTTTGAATTAACGATAGCTATTGGGTAAAACTCAGCTTCTGTCTCTGACAATCTCTGGCTCCATTGTCAGGAGACCATGAACCATGGCTGGGGAATTGCTTCCTTAGCTTTCTTAGAACCCTATTGTTGGATTTCCAATTTGAGCCATTGTGCAAACTTAGCTGGGAGTGTAAGAAGCCAAAGAGAAGGAGCAATGGTTCCCCTTGGAGCTAAAAAGTTTCTATAAACTCTGATGGCACTCCCCAAGGCTCCTTGGCATGGCTGTGGAGGTGCCCTATGGAACCTGCTGGCACTTCCCAAGATCCACTGGTGAAATGCTCCATCAGTCTCTCAAGGCTTTTGCTCTTCCAGGAGGGCATTGTGCTCAATTGGCCACCCTGCTCTCTTCAATTTGGTGAGCTGCCAGGTGTTGAGGTGGTCAATTAGGCAATGAGCCAAACTGAAAATAATGATCATGCCTTTATTCACTTACAATGATAGCACAGGCAGGAGGCAAAAGAAAATAGAGTGCTTGCTTCAGCAGTACATATACTAAAATTGGAATGATACAGAGAAGATTAGCATGGTCCCTGCACAAGGATGACATGGAAATTCATGAAGCATTCCATATTTTTATGGGTGTCCCAGAAGGAGAAGAGAGGGGAAATGGAGGAGAAGGAACATTTGAAGAAATAATGGTAGAAAATTTCCCAACCCTATTGAAGGGCATAGCTATCTATGTCCAAAAAGCACAACATACTCCCATCCAAATTATCTGAATAGACCTACTCTGAGATACATACTAATCAGAAAGTCAAATGCTAGAGGTAAGGAGAGAATTCTGAAAGCAGCAAGAAAAAAGTGATGCATCACGTATAAGGGATCCCCAATAAGATTAAGTTCTGATTTCTCATCAGAAACCATGGAGGCAAGAAGGCAGTGGTATGATATATCTAAGATACTGCAAGAGAAATACTGTGAAACAAGAATCTTATATTCAGCATGATTGTCTTTCAAAACTGAGGGTGAGATTAGAATATTCACAGATAAACAGGCACTGAGAGAGTTTGTAACCAAGAGGCCAGCTTGGCAGGAAAAACTAAAGGTAGTTGAAAAGAAAAGACAGGAGACAGAGACTTGGAAGAGGGTCTACAAATGAAGATTTTATCAGTAAAAGTAACTAAAAGGGCAAAAAGAGTGGTGAAAATAAGATATGACAGATAAAACCCCAAGGCCAAAATGGATGAAGTAATAACATTGAATGTTAATGCATTAAACTCCCCAATGAAAAGACACAGACTGACGGAATGGATAAGAAAATATGGATAAGAAAATAAGAAAAATACCATACTGTCTACAAAAGATTTGCCTTAGACCCAAGGATACAAATAGATTGAAAGTGAAAGGTTGAAAAAAGATACTCCACACATGCAGTAACCAAAAAACAAACAAACAGACAGACAAAAACCTAGAGTAGCTATATTTATATTGGATGAAATAGATTTTGAGAACAAAGCTATTATTAGAGTCAAAGAATGACATTGCATGTTAATAAAAGGGTAAATTAATAGGAAGAAATAACAATGATAAATATATATGAACCTAACCAAGATGCCCCAAATTACATGAGGCAAACACTGGCAAAACTTAAGGGAGAAGTAGATATCTCTACAATAAAAGTTGGAGATTACAATACACCACTCTCATCATTGGATAGATCATCTGGGCAGAGGATCAATAAAGGAATAGAGAACTTGAATAATATGATAAATGAACTAAACCTAATAGACTTATACAGAACATTGCACCCCCAAACAGCAGGATATACAAAGTTCTCAAGTGCTCATGGATCTTTCTCCAGGATAGACCATATGTTGGCTCACAAATCAGAGCTCAAGATTGAAAAAGACCTAAATTACACAAAGCACTTTCTCTGATCATAATGGAATAAAGCTGGAAATCAACACCAGGCAGAAAAAGGAAAAATTCACAAATACATAGATATGAAACAGCACATTCTTAAATAATGAGTGGGTCAAAGAAGAAAGTTTGAGAGAAATAAATAAACAAATAAATAAAAATGAGAACACAATATATCAACACCTATGGAATGCAATAAAGGCAGTGATGAGAGGGAAATTTATAGCCCTCAATGCTTACATTCAAAAGAAGAGCTAAAACCATGAGTTAACTACATAGCTGGAAAAACTAGAAAAAGAACAGCAAACTATTCCCAAAGCAAGCAGAGGGAATGAAATTTAAAAAGATTAGAGGAGAAATAAATGAAATTGAGAACAACAACAATAAAAAATCAATAGATAGAATTAACAAAACCAAAAGTTGTTTCTTTGAGAAGATTAACAAAACTGACCAACCTCTCAATTGACACAGAAAAGGCATTTGACAAAATATTGCATCCTTTCTTGATAAAAATACTTCAAAACATAGGAGTTGAAAGAAACTTTCTCAAAATGATAAAGGGCATATATGAAAACATTCCACAGCTAACATTGTACTCAATGGTGAAAGACTGAAAGCTTTCCTGCTAAGATCAGGAACAAGATAAA
This sequence comes from Chaetophractus vellerosus, assembly GCA_004027955.1. Lineage (NCBI taxonomy): Eukaryota > Metazoa > Chordata > Mammalia > Cingulata > Chlamyphoridae > Chaetophractus > Chaetophractus vellerosus. The sequence goes on along the minus strand of PVKH010025428.1, from coordinate 4,221 downwards.
GATGCCCACTGTCACCGTTGTTATTCACTATTTTGCTAGAGGTTCTAGCTACAGCAATCAGGCAAGAAAAAGAAATGAAACATGTCCAAATTGGAAAGGAAGAAGTAAAACTTACACCATTCACAGATGATATGATCTTTTACCTAGAAAGTCCTAAAAAATCTACAACAAAACTACTAGAGCTAATGAGTGATTTCAGCAGAGTGGCAGGATACAAGATTAATATGCAAAAATCAGTAGTATTTCTATATACTAGTTATGAGCAATCTGAGGATGAAATCAGGAAAAAATTCCATTTACACTAGCAACTAAATAATAAAATATTTAGGAGAAAACTTATCCAAAGACGTAAAGCACTTGTCTTCAGAAAACTACAATGCATTGCTCAAAGAAATCAAAGAAAAGCTAAATAAATGGAAGAACATTTCATGTTCATGAATTGGATGAATGAATATCAATTCTATTCAAATCGGTATACAGATTCAGTCCAAACCTGATAAAAATTCCAACAGCCTTTTTTAAAGAAATGAAAAACACAATTACCAAATTTATTTGGAAGGGAAAGTTACCCTGAGTAGCCAGAAACATCTTTAAAAGGAAGAAAAAGTTGGAAAGCTCTCACTTCCAGACTTTAAATCATGTTACCTACATACAGTGGTAAAAACAGCATGATACTGCCATAAAGATAGACATATAGACCAATGGAACCAAATTAATGGTTCAGAAACAGACCGTCAAATATATGGTCAAGTAATTTTTGACAAGGCTATCAAACCCACCCAACTGGGCCAGAACAGTCTATTAAACAAATGGTGCTGGGAGACCTGGATATCCATATCCAAAACTAAGAAAGAGAGTCCCTATCTCACACCTGAAACAAAAATTATCTCAAAATGAATCAAAGACCTAAATATAAAATCTAGAATCATAAAACTCTTAGAAGAAAATGTAGGGAAATATTTTCAAGACCTTGTGGTAGGTGATGGATTCTTTTAAGAATCCACCTTACACTGTAGGCACAAGCAATAAAAGAAAAAATGGATAAATGGGACCTCCTCAAACTTCAAACTTAAACACTTGTGATTCAAGGAAATTGTCAAGAACGTGAAAAGGCAGCCCACTCAATGGGAGAAAATACTTGGAAACCACATATCCCACAAAAGTTTGATTTCCATGCTATATAAAGAGATGATGCAACTCAACAATAAAAGAGCAAAATGGGCAAAAGACTGAGAACATTTCTCACAAGAAGAAATACAAATGGTGAAAAAGCACATGAAAAAAATGTTCTGTATCACTATTAGTGAAATGCAAATCACAACTACACTGAGATATCATCTCACACCTCATAGGAAGGCCATTATTTTTTTTTTTAAAAACGAAAACAACAAGTGCATCCATATCCTCTCCAGGATGTGAAGAAATAGGAACACTCCTTTATTTCTGGTGGGCAGGTAAAATGGTGCAGCATCTGTGGAAGGCAGTTTGGCACTTCCTCAGGAAGCTAAATATAGAACTGCCACATGATCCAACAATTCTTCTACTAGGAATATATCCAGTACTGAAAACTGTGACACGAAAGGACATCTGCACACCAATAATCATAGTGGCATTATTTACAATTGCCAAAAGATGGAAACAACCCAAGTGTCCATCAACTGATGAATGGATAAACAAAATTTAGAATACATACAATGGAATACTACACTGTTTTAAGAAGAAATGAAACTGGGACACATATGAAAAAAATCAATGAACCTTGAAGACATTATGCTGAGTGAAATAGGCCAGACACTAAACAACAAATATTGTATGGTCTCACTAATATGAACTAAATATGAAGAATAAATGCATATAGTTAAAACCTAGAATATAGGTAACTAGGAGATAGGATGAAGGTCGAGAAGGGGTACTGATGCTTAATGTATGTAGAATTTTTATTAGCTTGATTGTAAAAGTGTGGAAATGGATAAAGTTAATTATTCTTACACATTACAGTGAGAATAACACAAATGGTTGATAAATGGGACTGTGGCTAAAAGGGGTAGTCTAGGGATGTAAATGCCAATTGAAAGAAAGCTAGAGAATAATCTAGGGACTGAATAACACAATGAACCCAGAGGTGGATGAGGGTTGTGATTAATTATACAAATACCAGAATGTTCTTCTATGAACTATGTATTAGTCAGCCAAAGGGGTGCTGATGCAAAATACCAGAAATATGTTGATTTTTATAAAGGGTATTTATTTAGGGTAGAAGCTTACAGTTATTAGGCCATAAAGCACAAGTTACTTCCCTCACCAAAGTCAATTGCCAAGTGTTGGGGCAAGATGGTTGCTGATGTCTGCCAAAATTTCAGGTTTCTTGGGTTCCTCTCTTCCTGGGGCTCTGTTTCTCTCAAGGCTCAGCTGCTATGCTCTCTCCACAAGGCCAGCTGTAGACTATAAAGCAAATGGCTCTGTCTCTTTTCCTGGGGCTTCTCCCGTGTCTAAGGAGCCATCTCCATTCCTCTGTGTTCTTCTCCTGTGTGTTCACTTAGCGGGCTCCAGCCCAAATCTCCCTTGCATCTTCCTTCTCTGGCTCTGCATCAAAACTCCAACTCTCTTCTCTGCCATGAAGTTTTCTCTGTGAGTCCCCACCCACCAAGGGGGTAGGAACTCAATGTCCTACTGATGTAGCCCAATCAAAGACCTAATCATAATTTAATCATGCCGAGGTACAGACTAGTTTACAAACATAATTCTATTTTTAGAGTTCATAAACAACACCAAACTGACATAAACTGGAACGAATGTACATCACTATTACAAGGTGGTAAGAATATAGAAATGCATGGGAAAAATACAATTAATGTAACTGATGAACTATAGTTAACAGCAATATAGTAATATTCGTGTATTGATATCAAAGAAGGTACTATGCTAATAATGGGGGTATGGAAAAAATATACCAAATGCACACTATAGACCACAGTTAGTGGTAATAGTCTGATGATGTTCTCTCATAATCTGTAAAAAATGTTCCATAACAATGTAAAGTGTTGGTGGAGGGGTGATGTATGGGAATTTTGCACATTATGCATGATTTTTTGTAAGTTTACAACTTCTCTAAGAGAAATGTATATATTTCTATAAATATAGTAGGTTCCCTAGTGTTCCACTTGTCTTCACAGAACAGTAGCAAGTGGGAGTCAGCTGACATACAGCATAGACGGGAGGAAGCATCTCACTGCTGGGGGGCCCTGAACAAAATGCTTCTGACTTTTTATGGACCTGGGAGGATGGCAGGGGGGAAGAGGGGAGGGCTAGGAGTGGAAAAGCACTGAGTCAGAATGGAGAAAAGTGCCTTCATGAGACCCCTGATAAAGAGGCCTCCAAATGGAGGCACCTTGGCTAGGAATAGGGATACCCATAGGAGCTTTACTGCCAGAGAGGGGTGGTGGTGGGGGGGTGCATCCTTCACTGTAACCTCCTCCAGAAAACTGTAATACACTGGCTGTGCCCCAAGTTTCGTTTGGGGGGGACAGCATCCCCCCATGAAATTGCTTGGCCAAAGCTTTGTAATTGCCATGGTTGTGCCTGAAAGACCACACATGGGACTTTGGCCTGGAGCTGGGCTCCTCACAAAAATTAGTGGGTCCAGATAAATGAAGAGCCAAGGATGGAAGTGTGAGGGAATTAATTGTTCCAAACAGATCCAGATCCAGAGACAAATGAGGTCCTGCTCTCACTCAATAACTCCTTTTCCTATTCGAAGCAATTTCAATGTGAAATTCTGATAAATGTCACTGTCCCTTTTATTCATGCTTCACTGTGATTTGGACAAGTGGACATGGATGGGTAGGTAGACTAATTTCCAGGAATGAGGACCAGGAAGCACCAAGGAGGCACAGACTAGACAGAAAGATTCAAGGGAAGTGAGCCATATCAGGAAGCTCCCGGTGAGGATTTTGCAATTGGCTATTTTTTTTTCAGGAGGTACCGGGGATTGAACCTGGGACCTCTTACATGGGAAGCAGCACTCAACCACTGAGCTACACCCTCTCCCCTTTGCAGTCGTCTTTTTAATACATCTTCTGTTCTTCCCATCACTGGCTCCTTAGGAATATGGCTCAGGAGTCCTAACCTAATTCACCCTTCTATCAGCTAACTAAAAGTCTGCATTAGAAGGAGGCTGTGCCAGGTAGCATTTCTCACAGTGCTGCCCAGAGCCTACACCAG
>PVKH010025427.1:0-13428 GCA_004027955.1 Chaetophractus vellerosus | reverse complement strand
GAAATAAAGCTACAAGAGGAAAACTAGTTTTTAAAAACTGGAGTTCTGTTAGCTCTAGGTGCCATACTACCAGAAGATCCTCTTGGATACAGGTGGTCATTGACAGGGACTGGCCTGTGATGATAATCCCAACTCGTGGAACATTAAATGCCAAGTCAGAATCCATGTTTGACTCTTGCATCCATGGTCTAAGAAGCCTTCAGACTAAGACTGATCTCACCTTAACAGGCTTTTGGGACTGGGTATTCATTCCATCACCTTGTTGAGGTCCACATCCATCCAAGGATGCTTTCTCAGGGGTAAGAGAAAAGTACTGCTCCAGTACCATAAATGCCAGGAGCATGCAGAATGTCAACTATTCAGAGCTGTGGCAAAAATAAACAGGAGCATTGGGTTCAAAGCTCATTCAAATTTGCATTTGTATAAGAATGCGCTTAAAAACAATTGTGTATGAACGAGAGTTAAAACAGAAGTTGTTCCTTGATAGTTCTAAAAGGAAATGATGTTAAAAAATTATTTGATTAGTAATTCTACTGGATTTTCAAAATTAGCAGATTACTTGGCTTGTACAGACAGTCTAGATTTGGCTTTTAAAATCAAAAAGGTTCCTGAAGGGAGTGCAAAGTTGTATCTATCGGGATAATTTTACAAGAAGTTCCCTACTTACAGTGCCCTCCATTTCTATCTCAACGCATTTTCTTTCTTTTTTTTTTTTTTTAAAGATTTATTTATTTTATTACATATCTCCCTTTCCCCCCGCTGCGGCGGCGCGCCGAGTCTGGTCACTGCGCAGGCGCAGCTTTCCCCGCTTGTGGGCGGTCTCTGCGTCCGTTCACGGCCGGCGCTTGCTTCATTTCGCGGGTGGCTGGCTGCGCTCCATCCGCGGGCGACCTGCCCTGCCCGTGGCGGCTCTTGCCCTGTCCGTGGCAGCTTCTTGCCCTGCCCACAGCGGCTCCGGCCCACCCATGGTGGCTTGCCATTCTCAAGGCGGTCTGCCCGCTAGGAGAGGTCCCCGGGAATCGAACCCGGGGCCCCCCATGTGGTATGCCGGCGCCCTATCCACTGGGCTATCGAGCCGGCCCCTCAACGCATTTTCATAGCCATCCTGTGGCAAACACTGGGCTGGGCACCCCCATACCACGTGTCCTCTTGTAAAGTGTGTGTAAACCACATTTTACACATGGGCTGGCTACACTTAAATTAAGGGCGTTCCCTTAGCTCATAAATGATAGAACCAGAATTTGAACACAGATTTTAATTTTTAAATGTAACTCCAGTTTTTTTTCCTTCCCCAGGGAAGCTTTTCTTTCTAATCTCAAAAATTTTACAGTGCCATAATTTTCTCAGGTTCAAATTTGAGTTAACTACTATTTATCTGCTTCTATCTCAAAATATTGCACTCTTTTTTTCAAACACAAGACAGGGTGCTTTAAACAAGATTGTCTATTAAATCATATTCAATCCAGTCTTGGGTGGTTCTTTTGAAGCCCTTGTAGATTAATAACAAGAACTAATAACAAGAACTGACATTTATGGGATGCTGACTGCTAGCCAGCTACTCTGCTGCACTTCTCTATGTAGGGTCTTGTGGTGATTTGAAGCTGTACACAACCCCCCAAAAACACGCTTTTAAATCTAATCCATTCCTGAGGGTGTAAACCCATTGCAAGTAGGATCTTTTGATGAGGCTCCTTCAGTGAAGGCGTGGCCTAGCCCAATCAGGATAGGTCTTAATCCTATGACTAGAGTCCTTTTTAAGAGAAATGAAATTCAGACAGACAAGAAGAAAGCCACAGGCAGCCGGAAGTTGAAATTAATGGAACCCAGAAGAGAAGGGAGAGGGAGAGACTGGGAGAGACCACACTGTGCATTGACATGTAACAGAGAAGATAAGAGCCAAGGATCACTGGCAGCCAGTCCCAGAATGCCACAGTCTTTGGGGAGAAGGCACCACTTTCACGACACATTGATTTGGACTTTTTCCCTACTTTAATCCATGAGTGAGTAAATTCCCATTGTTTAACCTGAACCATTTCATGGTATTTGCTTGAGCAGCAAAGGAATCTGAAACAGGTCTCTTTAATCCTTACAAACACAGCATCAGGTTGGTATTATATCATTCCCGTTTAAAGATGAGGAAACAAAGAAATAGAGAGGTGAAATAACATGTTCAAGTCAATGCATGATTAGCTCTTATTGCATTATAAATTACCCCCAAAATGTAGCAACATAAAACAACAAACATGTGTTACCCCCAACAGGTTCTGAGGGTCAGGAATCCAGGAGCAATTTAGATAGGCGGTTTTGGCTCAGGCCTCGACCTGTTTCCTAAGGTTTCTCACAGTCTATTTGGTCTGGGACCTCAGTTCCTCATCCCACAGGCCTCTGCTCACATCTGCTGGCATGTTCTGTGGGCTTCCCCCAATAGGGAGCGACCTAAGAGGGAAGGAGCCAACAAGCAAAATCTTTCTTACCAATCTTCGCCACATTCTATTGGTAAGACAGACCAGGACCGATGGAGCATTGGGTGGTACCGCACAAGGATGTGAGTCCCAGGAGCTGGGGACCTTGAGAGCCATCTTCGATGCTAGTTATAACAATCACTCACTAGCAAGAGGCAGAACTAGATAACGATTCCACACTGTTTCCTTAGTGCTCTGTTATGAATAACTACAAAACACTTATTTGTGAATGTTAGCACTTTTCCTAAAGGAGCCTGTTGTGGAATTAGTGGCTACTTGTAGATGCCATTCTGTGACACTTGCTTCTTAGAGAAAATTCAAAAATGTGAAAGTGATATGAATATTTATCATTGGCCACAGGCATTAAGTTTCCAGATAGTCCATATAATATACAGACAGAAAAGGGACGGGAAGCAGAAGCAGAATAAGAAATAATTTTACCTAAACACTTTTCACTTCAAATATCCTTATCTTTACTTCCATTTATCTATTTTCTCTCCTCACCAAATCTCTCAACATTGTCAAGTATCATGTTGAGAATTATCTAGGGAAGGATTTGTTTTAAAAATTTATTTCCACTTTAGGTATCCTATAGGTCAAATTTAGTGCTAACATTTTAAAGAATGTCATAAAAGTTTTCAAATACCAATGTGCCCTGTTCAGGGAGCAAAATAATTTGGCGAGGGAATTTCTACTTGAAAAATCTTTGTGCATCAGTGTTAGATATAAATTCAATTGTCAGCAAGCTGTGTCAGAACAGATTTCGTGTCATATTTGGGCAGAGAGCAGAGATTTATTGAAAATGCCTGATGATATCGCTCTCTGAGCTATTTATTTTACATAAGCATAGCTATGTAGTGAATGCTTTCAATTGTAGTACTTTTGTGCGTGTATGTTTCTGGCTCTCAAAGCTGACTTTTGGGGGGAATACAAAAAAGTGTTTCAACATACAACTTAAGCTATAGATTGATTATTTTTGCAACTGCATTTTAAGTATAGACTTCTTTTAGAAATGAATCATGGATCAAAATACTTCAAAAGCAAAGATTTAGAACACTGGCTTTTCAATTTCATGTATGGAAATAAAACGTGAACATTTTTGAGATGCAGAAACATGCAGTAGACCTATTTTAAAAGAACTTTGCAAACCCTTTGTACGCAGGTCAGTAGCCAAAGGGCAAAACTATTAGAAAGCACAATTTCTTTCTTTAGTAATGAAGGACTCGGGCCTAGAATATATTTAGTCTCTTGCGTTCTCTCATTTCTCTAATTTATAGATTCTGTGGCTTGCCAGACTTTTACGTCTCTCTATCCAGATTGATTCAGCACTACACAAGGAGATACTCATGAAATTCTTTTTCTAAACTTATTCTAAAACACTGGTTAAGTTCAAATAATAATATTGATACAGAAATTTGCCACAGTTTGTTGAATGGGTGCCTTCTATATCTAACGGAAACTGTCATTGTCAAATTTAACTTATGAGTAAAAATGGTCACAACAGGAAAGACTTTACAACCTGGCAATCAGCCATAACGGCAATGCAGGAGCCAGTTGATCAGTAAGATGGCAGAAATGTTAAGTTGACTTCCTTGGTGTCTGTATTTATACAATTGCAATCGTGTAAATACAGACTTTATGTTATTTTGTAACTCTTATTTACAAATGAATTCCAAACTTCATCATTATTATTTTCAATCTATAGTTAGTTATACTCCCTGGGAGACTAAATAATACATCACACCCTTTAATAAGTTTCCAGTGGGTTAAAATGACAAATTTCTAAATATCACTTTCTATTAAACCCTACTTATTAAATCACATGAAAAATAAGAAGTGTCTCTAGCACTGTGCAGTGAGAGACATGAAGACAAAAACATTAAAACTTTGTTTCCTTAAGGAATTTTCAATCATTTGGGCCAGTATCCAGCTTGAATCTCTGGTTCTTTTTAAAAGTGCCCTAGTCTGTTTTTCTTCTGGCGTCTATCATGTGCACCCATACATTAACTTTATAAAATATCTTCACTGAGGCATTGCTCCATACACCATTTTATATCAATTTTATTCTCTAAAATAATTTTGAAAGCTATGTGTCACCTCACACATTTAAAATATTTTGTTATAAATTAAATAGCTGTGAAAGATGTACTTTTCTGGCGTACCATTCTTTTAGATTAATCCAAAAGCATAAATATCCCATAGTAATTTGATATCTACTGTCATCCATTTACAAACCAGATAAAGAAGCTCCACTTTTACAGAGGAAAGTTTATATCACTCATTTTTCTCCACAGAATAATGTACAAATGTGATATATTTTTACGATTGACGGTCTTTTATTGATCATATATCTAATTTCTTTGCAACATAATGTTTTTATAAACTGAAATTGTATGTTTTTATTTCACTTCCCATGACTATAAGTCTGTAAATGTTACATTGTTCTTCTTGACTGAGTTAACATTACAGTTACTATTTCTATAAAATTGTCTATAGAGTAAGATTTTATTGGAATTATTATCACTTAATGACATTAATGGGGCTTTTTGTTCAATTATTTCATACATCCCTGAATGAAGATTACCTATTGCATAAATTCTGTTCCAATTATTTCTTTCTTGTCTTCTAAAATTATTTTTATTAGAGAAGTTGTAGGTTTACAGAAAAATCATGCATAAAATACAGAGTTCCCATATACCACCTGTATTAGTCAGCCAAAGGGGTGCTGATGCAAAATACCAGAAATATGTTGGCTTTTTTATAAAGGGTATTTACTTTGGTAGAAGCTTTCTTCACAAGGCCAGCTGTAGACTATCAGGCTAACGGTTCATCTGTTTTCCCGGGGCCTCTGCTGTGTCTAATGGAGCCTTCTCTCCTTCCTCATGTACCTGCATCTCTGTGGGTTTACTTTCCGAGGCTCCAATATCAAAACTCTAAACTCCCTTCTCTGCGGTGCAGTTGCTTTGTGAACCCCCACCGGGGACTCAGCATCCTACTGACATGGCCCAATCAAAGCCTTAATCATTATTTAATCAGGTAAAAGTAAAACCTCAAATCCAATATAATCTAATATGGCCAGAGGAACAGACCAGTTTGCAAACATAATCCAGTATATATTTTGGGAATTCATAAACCATATCAAACTGCTGCACCACCCTATTATTAATGTTTTGCATTAGTGTGGTATATTTGTTTATCTAAACACTGAGAAGCTTTGTTTACCTGTTTGTATGGGTGGGTATATATCAATGGGATTGTTATAGCAATCACTCAATGATTTGAACTTTCTAACATATTATATGCCAAAATCACACTGTGAGCGCTCATCAAAAATATTTTTAATAATCTTTCAACTAACAAATAGCTGAGTCCTTCTTTGATTTATGATGAAAGTAAAAGTTTGGGAAACCATTGGATTTTCAAGAGCATCTGTTATTCATTTGTTAGAGTTATTTCATTTTACTAGGAGGCACACCAAGAGAGAAAGCTTTACCAAAATCTAGCAAATAATAATAAAGTACACTTCCAATTTTTTTCACTTAGAAACACCTTGCATAACACAATATATCAAAGTAAGATTGAAAAAAATTAAAATATTACTTACAATAAATACCTTTACTTACATAGCTTTTGATAAAATGCTATTATAATATTTAATGATTTACATATTTTCATACAATTTATGGAAAATACCCATCATTTAACCTACCTAGAGTAGGTTACTATCACTTAATCCATTTAGAGTCAGCCTTTATTTTCAAATCAATCAGTCAAAACTTTCTAACTGAAAAGGCCTGACTCCATTTTTCAGTTCAAATAACTATATTGTTTTACTTTGCTAGGTTGCTGAAAGCTACATACCAGAAATGGGTTTGCTTTTACAATTGGGATTTATTAGGATGCAAGCTCACAGGTTTGAAGCTGAAAAAAATGTCTAAATCAAGTCATCATCAGGCAATGTTTTCTCCCAAAAGACTGGCTGTCACATGGGAAGCCACATGGGAAGGAACATGGTGGCATCTGCTGGTCTCTCCCTGCTCCTCTGCATTTCCTAGTTTTCAGCACCCTTGTTTCTAAGGCTTCTTCCTTTCTCAGCTTCTGTGGGTTTCTCTCTGTCTTTCCATATTCATCCTTCTTATAAAGGCCTCCAGTAAGAGGATTAAGTCCCACCCTGGTTCATGCCCTACTGAAGTAATCTAATCAATAGGCTCTTAACTAAAGTAACTTCATCAAAAGATCCCACCTACAATAGGGTCACACCCACAGGAATGCATTAGCTTTAAGAACATGATTTTCTGGGGTTCATCCAGCTTCAAATTGTCACATGTATTGACTTTCATTTCATGGAATATTATAAATACACTGAAAACTAAATTCTGGAAAGCAATTCTAAAAGCTAGTTTGCGAGAAGCAGTCACTTTTAATTTGAAGTGGTGTGTAATTAATATAAATATTTAATCCAGATATTTAAGTTAGAAAATAGCAAATCTATGTATTGTTTCTCATTCTTTAGTTTTCAGTAATGTAATATGATTTTTATCTATAATTATAAAGTCATTTATGAGATGAGGAATATGGTAAAAAGATAAGAATTCCTTTGATAAATATGCATGCATACATATGTTGAACTCCATTGACTGGCTTTAGGGTATAATTAAATAAAAGACATATATAACAGAAATACCTTCATTAATTTCATAGATACACTGACCAAACTTCTATGTATTCAGTACAAGAATATACTGATCATTCAAATCATTGGCTTAAATTTTGTTTTTTGTTAATAAGAGGTAGAAAATACAAAATATACTATAAGGAGATATAACAGGAAGATAGGCTATAATTAGAATAAATCATAATATGATGTAATTGAATAGGTATTTAATCATTCCTACTAAATCGAAAAGATATCATTTAAGATTCTTATCTATAGGTTTCATGTGACATAACCAGAAATCTTTGGTATTCTTCAAATATACACTTCACATACATTTAAAATAACCACTGTCACTCACCTGCTCTGCTTTGGTTGTTTGAAGGTATTTTCTCTCTACTTAAGGATAAATCCTAAAAATAGGTATTCAGAATACCCCTTGCTTTTCTCTCCTGACTTTCTCTTAACAGCACTGGTTTCTTTTACAGAAATAAAGGAAAATTCCCAACCAACCAACTCTATACATCTGACCTCTAAATAACCAAACATTTCTAAGGCTGTGTTTCATCTGTAACAGTAATACTAAGTCAAAAACAAACACAAAAACAAAACAAACAGAAAAAATCACCAAGCAGACCAGATACCTTAGAGTAGCTTTATGATGGCTTGGTTAACCATTCCTTTCTTTGGAATACTGGAGCTTTTTAAACTCCAAGATAATGCTCCATAGAAAGATGCTTGAGGAGTGAGCTTTCTTCTATCATGTAGGAAAGGGCTTCGTGAAATGAGAGGTAAGTAAGGGAGCCCATGTAATGCTATGAAGAGTTTGCCTGGATTTGAGGATCTGAAAATCCAGCCGTTTCCTTTTTGCTTGTTTGTGGATATGTAGGATTTTAAAAAACCCACATGAACATCTTTGTTTTGCAGCTGTCGTGAGTGCCATCCCGGTGCCAACCCTAGAAAGTGCCCAGTACCCAGGAATCCTCCCATCTCCCACATGTGGATACCCTCACCCACAGTTCACTCTCCGGCCTGTGCCATTCCCAACTCTGTCGGTGGACCGAAGTTTTGGAGCAGGAAGAAGTCAGTGTAATGCATTTTCCTTTCTTTTTAAAAAGAACAAATGTATGGTATAAAGAATGTCATGTCAAAGGTGTAGCATTCTGACCTCCTTATCCCTTGGAAAGATTGATTTTCCTATGACCTGGATATTAGAATGCTCTTTTCCAACATACTTGGTTCTTTGGAGTCCACTCACATGCTTCTGGATTAATTTTCTAGGAGTCATTCTAAGTATTCTCTACCGCCACTATGGAGAGTGGTGAGAAAACAATGGTCAGGTCATTCAATAAAACAATGTGGTGGGTGGTTGAAATTAATATATCCTGTTAACTAGTAAGTTAATAACCAAGTGACCATCCTCCAACATATTCAGATTTAAGTGTCTGTTGGTTATATATAAGTGTCTCATTGATTCCTGACTAACCCATACTTGGATGAAAGTTTTAATATTCTTTTAGATAAATCAATTAAGCAATACCTTTTCATCTTTGAGAATTAATTATTGGAAAAAGAGATTTCCCCAATGAGGGAGGAATGAAGACTCTCAAGATGTTATATACACTCCGGTGCTTTCTCCTATGCCATTTGACTTTTTTTTCTTCGAGCACAGCATTTTTAAATTGATTTTATGGCTTTCATCTCTTAGTTAAGAACAGGTGACTCAGCAGCTCATGTGAGATAGGATGTTTTGTAATAGATACAATGGTAACAGCAATAAAATATATTTGTGAAGTAAGCTATATTTTTCCAACCCAACAGGGACAGCTCTAGGAAATCATAAATCGTTTAGCTGTAGCAAGGTTAGAATTAAAAGGCATCAAAAATCTGCCAAGGGAGAATTAGGTTTATTTTCCCTTCCTCACTGCACATAATGTGTACAGAATAGAGTTTTTGTGCCAAAACTTGAGAAAAAGTTTCCAAACCATATTTAAGAGAATTGAATGAGAAAGGTAGGAAGTTCAAACCCCAAAATTTCCAAATCCATACTCCTTTGATGATAATTTGAGTCAAAGCTTTAGGAACTAACAAGTTCTCTCCCCAACATAAAAAAGAGGGCTTTAATTTTAGTTTAGGTTTTTTTTTCCCCTTATGAGATTACTGTCGTCTATGTTGTTTTTTTTTTATTTCATCTAAATGTATATATTCACTGATTTTAAAAGGAGTCTAGGAAGAATCTGTAGAATGACCTTAATCTGGCCACTCCTACATGACTAATAAAGTTTCAGATAGATACATACAAGCAAATTCATTACAATTTTGAATAGAAATTACCTATATATTTTTATTCATGGTGTGTTCCTATCATTTCTTTTCATCTTTTAAATGTATATATTCCCCTTTTGAAATTCTATTCATTGAGGTCAAGTATTCCATTTACTATTTCCTTTTTTCTCTAGTTGGTTCAACATGTAAAACTGTTTTATTGAATCATGGGAAAATGATTCCCAAAGTTAATAATCAATGAAAAAAAAAGAAATGAGCTAATATACAATAATTTTTATCTGTAGTTAAAAATATTTACTCTATTTAGCAGATTTGGTTTTTGTTTTGTTAATTTCTTTAAATGTAATGATTATCCAATAAACATTGTTCTAGGTTGTAAGGATTCCTAAAAAAGTGCTTAGTTAATTTTGAACCTTACCTATAATCACAAAGCAAAGGGCATTTCACTCCTGTTCGAATTGTATAGATTTTTTTAAAGGAACGATCTTTATTTTTTTAAATTTTGAAATAATCGTCTATCTTCAGAAGGGTTGCAAAGATGCCTTTATTTTCATTATCCCCACCCCAGGGCTTTTTAGATATTTATTTCTATTGTTTCCCTATGAAATTTTGGTAGCAAGATTTGATGTATATATGTTTATGCACTATGGCCCTTTATGAGGCCACAAACCATTGTAATATCTAAAATATTTTCACCACTCAAAACCCAATTTTTGCCTCCTTGGGAATGATACCACCTCTGTTGAGAAAGCATGTTCTAGAGAGCTCCAGTATCTCTTACCCAGCTCCCCTAATGTTGACATCTTACATAACCATGGTCGGTTTGTCAAAACTAAGAAATTAATGTCAGTAGAAAACCATTACTAAACTACAGACTTTATTCTGATGTCTCCACTTTTTCCACTAATGTCCTTTTTCTGTTCCAGAATCCAATCTAGTATTCTACATTACATTTAGTTTTAATGTCCTCTGAGTCTCTTCCATCTTGTGAAAGTTTTTCACAGTCCTTCCTTGACTTTGACACTTTTGATGCGTAGGTCTGGTATTTTGTAAACTGTCTCTCAATTTGAGTTTGTCTAGTGTTTTTTGATGATTAGACAATGGATTTGGGGGAGGAATTCCACACAGGTGAAGTGCCTTTCTCATCTGATCACAGCAGTGGTGCATGATTTCAACATAGCATTACTTGTTATGTTAACCATGACCACTTGATTAAGGTGGTATCTGCCAGGTTTCTTCACTGTGAAGTTACTATTTTTTAGATTTTATTATTTACTTTTAATTAGATTTTTAAAAATGTATTAAATCATTTATCAAGTATCTTTGAGCAAATCTACGTGCAATATAAAAGGATTACGAACTACTAGTGTGCATTTCCAAGTGATTGCTGAGAAAAGAAAATATAATAAGCAACCTCTCTTCTCAGAAGCTAAATATTCTCTAATTCACTGCCAGAAACAGTTAACTTCCAGCCTTTCAGTATTGGTTTCTAAATGCCTTGGAGAACACTAAACATCCCTGTTCTCTCTCAAGCAGAAAACATTTCATGACTCTGGGTGGAGATGACTTATTAGTCACCTTGAGAAACAGAGAAAGGCACACATAGGAAAAGAAAAGTTTGACATTGCCAAGTGTAGAGGTTCCTTCCTCCAAAGTTATCTGAAAGACCTTTGAGTTTTACAGCAGATTAATCACTAAAGCCCTGCCCTGAGATCTGCTTCCTTCTTAAGTGACAAATAAAGCTGAATTTCTCTCCTCACCATAAGGAAAAGGAAGATATAGTACATTGGCATTATTTACATTTGCTTTGTATGTAGTGTGAGGGATAAATATTTCCTCTCTTTACCAACAAACTGCAGTGCTGCTCTTAGCCTAAATAGAGAAATGACCTGTCTTTGGAGAACAGTACTCAGAACTCTATTTTGGTAACTCCAACAAATAGGTAATCTTGAGACCCCATTTCTACAAATCACTACAAAATTGGCACCTCTATTTCCTCATCTTTGAATCAAGTAGGTGTTTTTAACCAGAAGAGAAGGTTAAGTGATTTCCACTATTCTTTTCAGTTCTTACATTGTCCTAGTGGATGAGAAGGTTGGCCAGCTTTATCCATGTTATTTTTCTTCCCCAATTCTCCCCCAAATTGAAAAGCAACTAACAAATGGGACTTGACCTCAATGAAATTAGGAGTATAACGGAGTTCATGAATTTTTCTCTAGGGCTGGCCGCTGGCCTTCCTTCCTTCCTCCCTCCCTCCCTCCCTCTTTCTTTCTCTTCTCTTCTCTTCTCTTCTCTTCTCTTCTCTTCTCTTCTCTTCTCTTCTCTTCTCTTCTCTTCTCTTCTCTTCTCTTCTCTTCTCTTCTCTTCTCTTCTCTTCTCTTCTCTTCTCTTCTCTTCTCTTCTCTTCTCTTCTCTTCTCTTTTCTTTTCTTCTCTTTTCTTTCCAGGGCATGAGGGACCAGGGTTACTCAGGAATATAGCATGACGCTGTTCATCTGAAGTTATGGGGAGAATTGAATACCAAATGGTTTTCATGTCTCAAAGTCTACTTAGAGTTATTCATATGCTATATTTCTTTAAAATATTGTAGTTTTAGAAGAAAATCCTCATTTCCATTTTTGCCAGTTATTCTGTAATGATTATTTACATGTGTTGACATTAATTATTATAAAGTGCCTTGACATTTGACTCTCCTGTGTAATTGTATGCTATGTAAAATGAATTCAGCCTATTTCATCATTTGAAAACAAGTGCCTTGCCAGCACATATTTGATGCTCACTCTGCTCTCTGAATTAGAGGGAGGCCACACTTTGTGAGAGAAAGGAGGTTTTCTTTCCTTTCAGAGCTTTCACCACAGCTAAATGTCATGTCACTGAGCCAATTTGCTTCACATAGATGTCCTGAAACTGGCACTTGAACTGGCCCAATGGGCCCATCTGAAATGAGGGCATTTCTCTGGCATAGCAGTTGCTATTGGGCTTGTTTAAATGTTTTCACTGCCCTATGTGTCAGCCAGTTCTGAAAAGCATTTATTTGGCCCTATGTACAATATAAGAATTATGAATTGTCCTTGGAAATCCTACATTTGTTCATTGTTTTAAGCAAAATTGTCATTTTGAATAGAGCAAAAACAGTTTCTTAGAGACTGTGGATAGATTCAGTCCGCAGGATGGGCCCTTCCACTCCCACTGAGCACATTTGGATACTTTCCTTTTCACCCCGTTTGATAATAAGGATGGATTTCACTAAGGAGCTGGTGCTTATCTATCAAGCCACCATAATTTCTTGTAAAGTCCAGAGACCCATCATTGTGGTCCCAGTGAAAAGAATGTAGCCAGCTGAAAGCCTGAGGATAGATGCCTGGGCATACAGCAAAATAGTTTTCAAAGATGCTGCTGAGAAAAGGAGCAGGAATGGGAGTGGTCAAAAAATCAGTGATATCATCAGAATTCACATGAATAATGAAGTTTTAACAAAATAAAAACTCAATTTCAGAGGATTAAACAAAAATACATGTATATATTACTAAACCTGTGATCATAAAATTTTACCATAGTTCTCTTTCTTTTTGAAAATATAAAACAATGAAAAAAAAAAAGAAAATGTGAAGGAAGGAAAGAAAGAATAAAGGAAAGTAAGACCTCACCAAACAAATTATTTATTTAATGGCTAAAGGAACTCTGAAAATATGAGGTGGGTTAATTGTGATCTGCCTTCAATAGAAAGAATTACTTAAGCTGATTTCTGAGGGAAATTCTAAAATCTCTTTCCCTGGAGGGATATTTTTAGTATGATGATAAAAAATCATACCATCGTAGATGAACAAAAGCCCACTATTAGGGTCCTGCCAAGGACAGCTCATTTGTAAGATACATGGTTCGGAGTGATACAGAGAGACTTCTGATCTAGTTGAAGCCCAAGCTTTTTAAGTTCCCTAGGATTCCCCCAATGAGATTATAAATTCCTTGTGATGAATAGTTTTCTCCATCCCAAGGATTAACACTAGAACCCTTTCTGAAAAAAAAA
>PVKH010025426.1:0-13537 GCA_004027955.1 Chaetophractus vellerosus | reverse complement strand
GCTCTTACCTGTGTCCGAGCATTGAGCAGCTGCTGAAAACTCTCAACCTCTTTGCTATCATCTGCAGCCCGCTCCTGGGGAAGACAAGGGGAAATCTCAAGTTTGGGGAGAAGCAGTCCTTCCTCTCAGGGTATCCCCTTCATTCCATACCTACTTTACTTAGCCAGACACTGTGCCAGACTCCAAGAATTAGACCATAACAAGACAAACATCTCTGCCCTCGTGGAGCTAACAGAGGAGTGGGGGAAGCCAAATCCTCTGAGTAGGGAGGCAGGGAAGGAGGGTCTCGGTTACCATCAGCACACCCAGCATCATGTCATAGTTGTTGATCAGAAACACAAGCTGCTCCTTCCTTGAGGAGAACTCAGCTGCCACTCGGAGGACAAAATTCTCCACCTCCACCTGAAAAAGAGGTGATGTGAGAAGGCAGGGTCATCATGGCCCCCCCACTCACACACTCCAGTCCACTGCAGCTAGGAAGTCTCTCTGGCCCTCCCTCACCTGTAGCTGTCCCAGCAGCTGCATCGTCCGCTCATTGGGAATTGTCTGATTGATGCTGACAAGAGCAGAGGAAAACTCAGCATACCGGCGTGTGATCTGGGAGAAAGAATGTGCAAAGAACATCACACCAATCCCTGGCCCAGCCAACACAACTTCCCAACTCCCCTGGTGCCAGTCAGCCAACCGGCTTCCCTGTGACTCCTGCTTCTAACCCCTACTCCCAACAGTGCCCAACACGCCATGGGTTTGACCACACTCCTGGCCTGCCCCCTCACAAAGCATGGCCACACACCTAGCCAGACCCCAACACAACCACAACTTGGCCAACCCCCCACAGCGAAGCTGAGAGCCCAGCCTCTCAGGAACCACTTTGTTACCCTTGCCCTCTCTCACATAGTGGGGCCGCGTATCCAGCCCCCCAAGGCGCTGAGGGTCAGTGCTTCGGACACTCTGTACATTCATCTCCAGGATCAGCTCAAACCGTGGCCACAGCAAGGCAAGCACCTGCTCCCAGTACCTGCAGGCTTAAACAGGAGCAGAGGTCAGCTGGCAGGTAATGTCGGGAGGCTGTAGGGGGAGGAGGGCCTTTCCCCTTCTGGGGCATCCCTCAGGTTAATAGTTGATAGATAGATGGTAATGGTAGGGGTGCATGTGAGGGGTGAGTCAGAAAGCAGCAGTACTGCCTTTGAGGCATGAACAGGAATGAGGGTCAATAAAATCAGGTCAAGGAGGAGCCCAAGGATTAGGGCGCAGTGGTATAAGACAGAGCTCAAGGCCAGTAGGGGATCAAGGACCGGAATTCAGTGACCTGTCCAGAGCAGGAACATCCCTCTTTGCTGCAATGTTGCGGAATCGCAGGACAATGTGGATACAGAGAAAAACTGCAATGGCATCGTAGCAGTCAGCGAGATAGGACTCCAGGTGTTTCTGTGAGATAGGGACAGGCAGAGGATTGGAAGAGAATGTCAGTTTGTTTTCCCAGTGGTTATGGACAAATACATTTGCTTCCCTGGAGATGAGGCACTGGCAGGGAAGGAAGAAAAGAGCTCCCCTTCCCTGTCCCCAGTACTTGGGTGGTCCTGCTGCTTTGCCCCTTGGGGTCTATGATCACACAAACTTATCACAGCAGGATTCAGGGCTGAGAATGGGTTGGCGGTTAGAGCACCAAGGTTTAGGCACCGCCTGGGTCTGAATCAGCCGTAAGGTCAGTCTCAGGGACCCCACACTTTGAGGGTTTCATGGGAGTCACAATGAGTACAAGGCTTAGATGTTCTAGATTGAGGGAGTTCCGATTTCAGTACTACCAGAGTTATGGCCCCACTATGGTGCTGATGAGAACTGCAGACAAAGCACAGGAGACAGGGATCTTACCAGGGTCATGCTGAGCGTACGGCCCATGACAGCGTGGAAGAGGTCATGTGCAGCCGGGCCAGACACAGCGAAGAATTCACAGATGAAGAGATATTCACGGCAGGAATTGTCTAGGAGAGCGTAGTGCTGGCTGCGGAAGAGAGCCTCAAATGGATACTAGGAGGGGACACAAGAAAGACAGAAAGGACGGATCCCAACACTGAACCCCCAGAGATCTAGCTGTAAAACCAGCAAACCTGGGTAATGAGAACTCAGGAGACTCTTCCCATTGGTCTCATCCCCATTGGACCCAAGTCCAGGCCATGAAACAGTATCTTGAGCGGGCACTGAAGAGGTGGAGATGAGGGGCACGAGAAGAAAAGCCTACCCCACCTGCTGCAGTTACTTCTGCATCTGCCTCGCAGCACTTCACTCCCCTCAGCTCATCTCTCCTCTCTGTGTGCCCTTGTCAATCAATGGTTCCCAATGCTTTTCACATCACAGCATATTAGGGCAACCCGAGAAGGCCACTCCCAGGTCTAATGGGATTCACACACAAGGCAACCAGGTTGGGAAGCTCTGCCTGAAGGTATGATCTGCCCTCCTCCCCTCATGCTCAGAGAATCCCCATTTGTGGCTGCCGCTTGTTCCTCCTCATACCCTCTGCTCTCCCCGCTGGGCTGTGTGGGGCACCAGGATGGGGGCCTCGAGTTCAGTGGGGGAGATGACAGAGCCGCGGGTCCCCAGGGTAAAGATGGTGTTCCTGCTGCGGAGGGATGGCTTCGAGAAGAATCGTGGGAAGGGTCAGTCAGGGAAAACAACGAGACCACAACTGGGCCCAAAGACTCAGTACCCCTGGGGACCCCAGGCAGCTGGCCCAGCCTAGATGTCCCTTAGCACACTGTCCCTCCTTCCCAGCACCAGGGCCCCACTTCACCTGGCGTCTGTGAATGGACTTCATGGGGTCTCTATATCCCGATATCATATGCAAAACTATGTGTCAGAGACCTCTCTACGATGTTATGCACGTTTGTTTTGTAAGTTCACAACTTTTACTATACGCTTATTATTTATGTATGTTCATGTATGAATGATATACTTCAGTAACATAAAATAAAAAAACCTGTCGGAATTATGTGTCCCCTTTTCTGGGAGCTCCCTCACATTCTCAAAGGTTTTGGTCCCACACAAAAAAAAGGTAAGCAGCAGTGCTTTGGAGGCTGCAGCCAGAAGCCCTCCCACTCTCAAAAGCCTGGCATGAGGGTCTCCAAGTTCTAGGATATCTTTCTTTGCTGTATCTTCCACACCCATTAGGTCATCTTTCTCAGCAACTTCCTCATACTAGACAAAGAAGAAACAAGAACTGGTAACCAACTCTTCCCACAGCGCAGTAAAAAAATTACACCATCCCTCCTTGCCCAGGGTGTTCCCTCCTCCCAGTACCTGTGCCCAGGAATGCCTCTCTCTCCTGGACCTCACCTGCACCTTCATGAGCCGCCCCAGATAAGAGCGGTAGTAAGACAGGTAGATCTTACTCAGCGTTTCCACGTACTCATCCCTGATCTCCTTTGCCGTCGCTCGCTCATTGCCCAACAGGAACTGATAGAAGAACCTGGAAGGGCCAGAGATGAGACAGTCTCCCTGCCTGCCAAAGAACCCAGACACCCACACTGCACTGCTCAAAAGCTCAGGGGCCATCCCGTGCCCTTCCTTTAGGTGGTGACCTGTACTTCAGCAGGGCCGTCTGGGGGATCTGATAGTTGGTCATTGGTTTTCTGAAGGAATAAATCTTCTGGAGGATGAACTCTCGGATCTTCGTCACTGCCTAGACGTGGAGGACCAAACACGGACATGAAGCTACAACTCTCTTTTTGGGAGGAATTGGGGAAGTAACAAATGCTAAATATAGAAAAGGGATAGAAAACAGCTCTTTAGATTTTCAGGGGCACCCCGAGAGGTAAGGATGAGCTCTACCAGGTAAAGGCAGGAATAAATTCTTAGGGACAGCTACAATGAACTCTGCCAGGGAAATCCAGAGTGAAAGTCTTTGGGAGGCTGGTTCTAGCAGTCTCCAACCCACCTTGACCCGAAGCCGGTCGAGCACGCCTCTGACATCTGCACAGGCTGCTGTGCCCCTAGCTTCCTGCTCTCTGACTGCAGCTGCCTTGGCATCCAGTTCCTGCAGCTGCTCCAAGAACCTGGGCTCTGTCACTGGAGCCTCCAGAATTGCCCTGGGCAGCAGGGAGGGGAAAGTGCGTTAGAAGGGAGACACAGATATCCCAAGATGAGATCCAGACTACACCCCTTACATCTAACCTCTGTCTCCTCCATCCTCTTACACGTACAAAGTTTTCTGTTCCTGGACCTCCCCCCCCCCCCAACATAAGTCTTGCCCTCGCCCGCACATGTCTGACCCTAGATGTTTTCTAATCTTTGATGCCAAAGCATGTATCAAGGTTAGAAAGGTGGCCCGCGCCACAAAGAGCTGATGGCCTGCTACGCGGAGAGCTGGCGCAGCAAGATGATGCAACAAAGGGAGACACAGAGGAGAGACAATGAAGATGAGAAGACAAGCAGACACAGAGAGCACATAGCAAATGGAGAGAGGGCAAACAGTGAACACAAAAACAACAAGGGAGGGGGGAATAAATAAATAAAATAAGTCTTTAAAAAAAAAAAAAAAGGTTAGAAAGGACTGTCAACCTACCCACCAACTTCTGGTAGGCACTTGACCTAGGTCGAAGAGACCTATGTGTTAAGTAGGATAGGTCACCCCAGCCCATTTACCTGATATAGGTAGTGTGACCCTCTAAAATGATGACTTACGTGACCAGAGCAGAGGGCACCACCAGACCATCAACAAGCTCCCCAAGTTTCCCTCGAACTGCCTGGCGATTTCGAAGCCGAATGTTCATGGCTCCTGACTGTTCCTGCAGTGTCCGAATCTCGGAACTAATGGAGCTGAGGTCGCTCTGAAAAGCTCCCAACATCTGCTCCATGCGCTGGGGGAGGAGGGGACAGAAGATGTTTCTGGAGTACCACAGGGTTTGTAGTGGACAAGTGGGCCACCTAAGTCACTTGATGAAGTCCCCAGATGATGAGGGAAGAGGTACTCCAAAGATTACCAGAAAATAACATTAGCTCTGACGATGGCACAAAAAAGGTTGCCGAGGTCAAAATGAAAGTGACTCTAACCTGTTGCCACCTGAGCCCAATAAGCCAGAGAATGGCACCAGAGGCCACGATCTAGTTTTGGGTTATTAGTGGGTGACAGGTCATGGTTACTAACCTCAAGAACAGCATCACAAGCTGTGATCTGGTTGTGCAGAGATGCTATGTTCTCACTCTCTTGGATATCTGACCCAGAAAAAGTCAAGGGACCTCATGGCAAAGATGGGAAATCACTAGACCTGCAGGACCTCTCCAATTTTCCCAAGGTGACAGAAACCTCAAGATCTCGGTCCTGGTGTGGTTGTCTGCACCATGCCCCACAAGATCCACGTATCAATCACACGACCCCTTTCCTCTGCTGGAGGATACAATCTCGAATGGATTTCTGCTCAATCTGCTGTAGCTCCAGTTCAACCTGCTTTGAATAGTGACGGAGATCCACACCCTGGGAGAACATAAAGATAACTGGTCAGGAAGAAGTCATATCAAAGGAATATTGGAACAGAATCAGTGAAGGGCTAGATTGTGAGACACCAGGGTGATGCTATGTGAGCAAGAGGCTTGTTTTCTTTTTCTTTATTCAGGGGGAAGGGCAGATGGAGGGGGAAATTAGTATAGTGGAAAGCCTCACCGTTTTAAGAGCTTCCTTTACTAACTCATCCTCCAGGTTTGCCTGAATATGAACTGAAAACAGAAGTTTATCATAAAGGCCCAGCTCCCCAGGTCCCTCTCCCAATACTGAGAATGTGCTCCCCAATCCCTGCCTTATTCCTTCCAGTCCCCATGTGTCTCATTAGGCACAATGACTTCTAGCTCCACACCCACCCCATGCCATCACTTACCATCCACTTCATCCAGGATGAATTCATCAGAGGTAATGTCCAACTCCCCAAGTTGCAGTGGCTCCTGAAACCCAGGACCACCCCCCTGAAGAGGGACAGGTTAATGGGAGGGGGTACCGGGAAAAAAAGGGGGAGAATATATAACTGGATATGCCCAATCCTCAGTGGGGAGGGGAAGGCCTTTTACTGGGGAGCCATAGGTGCTGAGTCAAAGAATTCCATCTACTACTTGGGGCTGATGGATTGGTAATATAACAAAGGAGGCAGACAACCCATGAAGATAGCAGAGGTGTCCAGTGAGGAAAATTAGGAGTTACAGAGGATTGAGCAGACCTTGTGGGTGAATTCAGAAGGACTCCTGCCATCTCAGGTGTTCTATCAGGACCCCTTTGGGGAGCCCCAGCCTTTCTAGAAATGTCAGCAAACACAGTGTGCCAGATGCCATTTTACACATGCTCATTTACCGATTCCTACCGACAGCCTATACCGTAGGTAACATTATTTTCTTCACCTTATAGGTCTGGAAAATAATGACACAGAGAAGCTGGTTAACTTGTCCAAGGATACGCAGCGTGTCAGCGCTGGAATTCGAACCCAGGCAGTCACTCCCTTAACCTTTTCGCTATACTGCTTCTCTATTCTGGCCCCCAGATCGGGAGGGAAGTTTAAATTGTGCCCCCGAAACCCGAGTCTCGCTCATTGTAGTCCCCCCTCGGGCTCAGGTCCGATCCCAGGGACTGGTTTTAGGGGGCCGAACGCCATCGGTCGCGTCACCGATGGCAGTAGACATCCCACTTTCGTGTCTAAACCCAGCCTGGGTCTTTCTCAGGCGAGGGCAGCTGGACGGGGCTCCGAACGGAGAAAAAGCCCCGAGCTCTCACCAGCGGGCCCTCCTCCTCCTCCATATCCGAGGCGCCCGCCCGCAACACCAGCTCTCGAGCGGCTGCCGCCATGGTCGCAGCGGCGGCCATTCCGCGCAGCCTCACTTCCGGCAGCTGTCGGTCTCGGCGAGTCCGTTCCCGGGAGCGGAACTACCAGTCACAGGGGCACAACGCGGAGCCATTTCTAGATGTTTGCGTTAAAATGTTTTACTCCTGTCTTCCATTTCAGCTCTAACCACTTTACGCAAGCATAAATGGGAGTACGGAAGTCTCACGCTCAATCTCACCCCGGAACCTTCTCTGCAGTCATAGCCAAGAACTGTCCGGACGGTAAAGAGGAGACCACACCGGAAGTTTAGGCTCTCAAGCCAACCCCTCAGAAGTCGAGTCGCCGGGTGCCGAGAATTTCCGGAAGTGTTCTTCTAGGCAGGCCCGCCCCTTCCGCCTGAAAACTATATAAGTATGTTGTGTCATTTCCGCTCTCTCTTCCACGGGAGGCCTACACGCCGCCGTTGTGCTGCCACCATGGTAAGCTTGGACTTCGTGCCGGGATCCGGTGGCATCGGAGCCATTGCAGGGAAGATCTGCTCTCAGAGGACCAAGAACACCTTAACCTAGGGGCCTGCAACCTTTTGTAAAACCTTGGATCGCTCCCCTGGGAAGGGACGATCAGAGACTTACAATTCCGGAGAGTGGGGCCAAGGAATGGTCGCTTCCCGGGCGCACGAAAGCGACGAAAGGCCGGGCGTGTGGGTGACCTCCAGCGTCCGGCACGCGGAGTGCACTTTTGGGAACGAGCAGGGGACCTGAACTCTCCTTGTTCCTGCTTGTCTGCAGCACTGAGGAGTTTGCTGTGGTGTGCAAACGTGAAGGGGGTGGGATCGTGGCTCCCTGTGTAACAATCTTTACATTTCTGTTTGAAGTTGTTCTTTCACCTAGGTACCTCAGTTTGATAAAAGCTCACGATGTCTGATTTCTCCCCCAATCTCTTTTCAATCAGTCTCTAGTGATTCCCGAGAAGTTTCAGCACATTTTGCGAGTACTCAACACCAACATCGATGGGCGGCGGAAAATAGCCTTTGCCATCACTGCCATTAAGGTAAAGTAGAGTAAGGAGTAGGGAATATAAATGCAACTTGGATCGTTAGGTCCCATGCGACAATGTTGAGGAAGCATAAGTCCCATTCAGATCTTGTTGGCTGCTGGATTTAAAAAGCGGTTAGGTGAGGGACTAATCGCTTATCCGATGGTAAGTAAAGAAAGCCGGAGTGGTTAACCCCTCTACACCCCCAAGGAGGGTGGATATGGTTGTCTACTTGAAATTGCTATTTTCCTGGGCCTTCTGCTTATGAGAGCCATTCTAGATTTACTTTATTTACTTCTCAAGTGCATGGTAACAGCAGTCATTCCTGTTAAATCTACATGCCCTGAAAATTGGGTAATTCTCGTACATCTTGAGGAATGAGTAGAAATGCCAACAGATTCCAAATGAAGAAACCTGCATTTGGGGGATGGGAGAGTTACCTCAGATGCCAGAGGTGAAAGTAAATGCTCATTTCCAGCTCACTTGGGAACTGCAGGAATTAAATGGTGAATGCAAACTTGGATATCGTCCTTCACCTAGACTATTGAACTCCAAATGGGGACATTCTATCTACTGCTCTTTATTAAAATTTGTAATTGTGGAAAGAGCTGAATGTCTTCCTAGGCATGTACATTCTATGGAGTCACAGCAAGGCCCCAGCTTCTGGTGTATTTTAGGTGCTCATTCTGTGTTAGGGAATGAGCGGTGCAATGGATACTGTTGCCTGATTTCAAGGAACTTAAAGGAAAACTGACTAATATTTCATAGAGGGGATGAAATTTACAGCAGTGAGTCCTAGCTTTGGGATTTCCTTGTTTGTGTTTTTTCCCCCTGTGTAGCATGGAGCAGAGCTTTCTTTTGTTTTTAAGTTGTAGATGAAGCTTAAAGCTTCCTTCTGTTTGACATTCTGTGAAACTAGTAAAGCAGTGTTAAATGCAGTACCTATTTCAAAGAGTTGCTCTGGGGCTTAAGTGAGGTAGTGAATATAAAGTTGAGCATAGTTGATAGGGGCACTGTTAACCTTTCCTCTCTCCCATTTTGGAAATGGCTGTCATTGTTTTTGTTAAATGTGTCATAACCTTGTAGTCAACGTAAA
Source organism: Chaetophractus vellerosus (assembly GCA_004027955.1). Classification (NCBI taxonomy): domain Eukaryota; kingdom Metazoa; phylum Chordata; class Mammalia; order Cingulata; family Chlamyphoridae; genus Chaetophractus; species Chaetophractus vellerosus. The sequence continues at coordinate 4,612 of PVKH010025426.1, read as the reverse complement.
ATGTATGGAAAAACTGAATATAACCAAAGCAGTTTTAGCCACAATGAGATGCCTCTTCACTTGGTTACAGAACTAAAGCTTGGAGGTGCTCCTTTGTTAAGGATCTGAGAAGGGGGGAGTAATTTTTGGAAATTGGAGGAAAGTTGAGCAGGGGAAAGGCAGTATATGAGGCCTTGAATGTTAAAGGAGTGATGAGCGAGATTAATTAGCTGGGGAAGGGTGGAGAATTGAGAATTGACACAAGCAAAAGAGGATAATAAAAGAGAGGTAACACGGTCCTTTGCTCAGTTTGTTTCCACTTGTATTCTTTTGCTACGTGTATTGTGTGAGGCTGGTCTTCAGCCCTTCCTCCAAATTAGGGTGATAACAGACTGGAGTGTGATGATTGAATAGGCTGCTGTCAACTGTTCATCAGTAACTTGAAGATCCGAAACTCTTCTGAAGCAACCTCCTAGGTCATTTTCTTAACAGGAAATATCTATTCGTTCCTCAGGGCTACCATAACCAATTACCACAGATTGGTGGCTTGAAACCAACTGATTCTTAGATTTCTGGATACCAAAAGTCTGAGATCAAGGTGTCGGGAGGGTCACTCTCTCTGAAGTCTAGAGAAGAATCCTACCTTTCTTCATAGCTTCTGGTGGTTGCTGACAATCCTTGGTGTTCCCTGCTTATAACTACATTCCTCCACTGTGCCTCTGTTACATGGCCTTCTTCCCGCTGTCCTCTCACCCTAATCCCGTATGACCTCATCTTAACTGATTACATCTGCAAATACCCCCTTTTCCAAATAAGGTCACATTCTGATGTTTGGGGTGGACATAAATTTCACTGTCTACATCACTTGGTTTGGGTAGTTAGCTCCCTAGTCACCTCTGGGAAAGTGACAATCAAGTTTGCTATCTTGGAAAATATGCAAATGCAGTGACCTGCCAAAAGGAAGTTGAGAGGCCCTGGGCAACTTACAACTTAATCAACGCTCTTAACTCACAAGACCCTGGTCTTAGTGTGTTTTGTATGGTTTTTTGTTTGTTTGTTTTTTATTTAAAAATGTGACTTTATTTAGACTAAAATATGATCATCGTCTCTGGAACAGGTCTAAAGATGACATTCTCTTGTTGTCCAAAAATATGTATTTTAAAAGCAAACCTAAAAAAATAAGTTTGCTTTATCTACTCTGGAAAATAAGTCAGCAACCTCATCACCACTTTGTTAACAGGACAAGCTTCCTAAGGGGTGTGTGGAGTAATTCACTATAATTGCTCTCCACATCAATTTTTTTTCATTTAAGATGTTTCATCTTGTTGAAAAAATATAGTTTTATTTGTAAAGTGTGATAGGAAAAGAATATTCAGTTAACATGTTTGCGAAATATAGTGCTAAAATACAGGCTCCAGGAAAAGGTTTCCAGCAGTGTCCATGGCTGAAGGACAAACTCAGGTCTCTTCTCATACAAACTAGAACACAGACGAGAAGTTTTTCAGTAGCCCTTTGCACACATTATCCTATAGATCTGATGGGCCAGACTGCCCAGGAAGATTGGGCTCTTTGTGTTGGTAGCAGAGTCTTGCACTAATCTCAGATCCTTGGCCATGAGTGTTGCTCCAGCATCCACTCTGATAATTAGCAGAGGGAATTCCATCCATCACCCTGGGTACAAGACTAAGTGTTGCTTCACCAGCTCATACTTTCAGCCAATAATACTTTTAGGCCAAGCCCCAGTCTGATTTCCAAGATTCATAGCTTCAGCAGTTCCAATCATACTAAGAGCTGGCAGCATGTGGCCTCTCCAATTCCAACACCACCACAGGACACTATATTGGAGCCCTTGCAAATGCTGGGCAGCATTCTCCCACTATAAACGTGAGGTTCCCAGAGTGAGCAGCTTCCACTCACACCACTAGACACGGCATCCATAAAAACTCCCATTTTTTTCAACTTTGGCCAATTCCTTTGAAACTGATGAGCATTTCTTCACTTGATTTGTTGTAGAATAAACTTCAATTGCATTGATAATCGTGGGCAGCATTGTAACAATTCTGTCAGCTTTTTTAGCTGTACCTGCTGGGGAAGACAGTACCTGTTCGCCTCGTTTTTGAAACTTCACATGCACCAGGGAACACAACACAAATAATGAGCATTTGGCTATGTTTCATGACACTGAGCATGGGAGACACCCCCATGTTGTCCAGTCCAGTGAATCCAATTGGAGTCTTAGAAGCCTTTGACCTAGAACACACTGCTGCAAGGCCAGCCACTGCCGGTGGCTCCAGTACTGGAAGTTGGAGACAGCTTGCAGCTGTAAGGAGGTTGCCGTGCTGCCCCCAGCTTGCCCACTGACTGAGTCTTGATTCTGCATCATCTTTGAAAGCCAGGCCCTTTGGCCTTCACAGTGCAGGAATTAGAAGGTGCCACTTTCAGGTGCTGCTGCAGTGTCTTGTCACCTGACATTGACAACTACATTATGCTGGGCATTGTGAGAAAAGAGCTGTTTTCAAGGTGTTACCTATTCCCTATGTTCTCTATTTTGATCCAGCCCTACCCCTAAAGAAAATTATTTTTCTCCTTTCTGTTCAATGGTCAGGCTTTATTTTTCTATTTGGATAGGGTGATCTGGGGTGAAAGCACTGCCATCCCTATCTTTGTGTGCAATCAGACCTAACATAAAGCTTTTCACCTCAGGGCGTGGGGCGAAGGTATGCTCATGTGGTGTTGAGGAAAGCAGACATAGACCTCACCAAGAGGGCAGGAGAGCTCACTGAGGATGAGGTGAGGACAAGGAAGGGGGCTGTGGGTTGGGCCTACCTCAGTGAGGGCATCAGACCCCTGCAATCTGACCTTTGTCCCTCCTGACAGGTGGAACGGGTGATCACCATTATGCAGAACCCGCGCCAATACAAGATCCCTGACTGGTTCTTGAACAGACAGAAGGACGTCAAGGATGGAAAATACAGCCAGGTGTGTGTTGAGCTAGGAGGGGCTGGGAAATATTAGAAGGTTCCGATTAGAATTGAACATCGGAGGTTGGGGGAGGCAAAACCAACTTCCCTGCCCTCTTCTCTGAATCCAGGTCCTGGCTAATGGTCTAGACAACAAGCTCCGTGAAGACCTGGAGCGACTGAAGAAGATTCGGGCCCACAGAGGGCTGCGTCACTTCTGGGGGTGAGTGATAGTGGGCATCTACCCTGCCTGCCCTAGCCTCCCAGCCTGGCTCTAATGCCTGATCTTCCTTTTCCCAGACCTTTCCTTTGCACTGTGTATGACCTGTGACCCTTCTCTTTCCTCACCTGCAGCCTTCGTGTCCGAGGCCAGCACACCAAGACCACTGGCCGCCGTGGTCGCACCGTGGGTGTGTCCAAGAAGAAATAAGTCTTGTCTGTTAATAAATAGTTTATACACCTATAGTTTCCTTTGTGATTCTTTCCATTCTTTTGATGACAGAATGTTGGCATCTTGTGCTGGGGCTTGTTGGTCATTTGTCCCTTTCTGTCCACTTACACATGCAGCTAGCTCTGCCTTGGTCCCTATTAAAAAGTGGTCTTGGTGCCCCCCCACCCTCTAGAAGTAACCCTTTAGCAAGTGTGTTCTCTGTAAATGGGAGGGAACAACTAACACTCCCAGCCTTGGGGTGGGGGAGGCCAGATCAATTTCAAGACAACCGATTCCACGTGGAGTATTTTGGGCTGAGCAGATAGTTCAGGTGAGTATCTGCAGGTCTTGCCCACCTATCTAGGCCTAAGGTCAGAAAATTGGGTGGGGGGAGCGTTTATAAAAATCCTTTGAGTGGTGGCAAGGAGACAGCGGTGACTTGAGCGAGCTGGCCTCCCCTGGAGGGAGAATGAGCGCGTACTTGGGTTGAGGCCGTGGCCGACTCGCCGGTAGGATGCGTGCCCTTTACGGTCAGGGCCCGCTGGTCCAGTCCCGGAAAAAAAAGCCCACATCCTCTCCCCGCCTGGGGTTCCCCGCGCTGCTTCCGGCAGCGACCATGTGACGCTCCCGGAAAAGGGGGGCGCAAGCGGGGCTGCGAGGCCGGGGCGGTAACCGCCGCCCGCCGCCCGCGCCGCGGCATCCCCTGCCGCAGGATGGTCGCTGGTCCTCCGCTCGGTAAGGCCTTGACCCGGGGTCGGGGGGCTGGGCTCTCGGCCCCCTGACCGCCCTCCCTCTCCCTCCAGATCCCCTCTGCCCGCGCCACGCCATGCCCCTCGGCCTCTTCCGCCGCCTTCTTCTCGCCGCCCTGCTGCTGGTGATTGCCTGGACCCTCTTCGGAGGGATCGGGGAGGAGCTGCTGAGCCTCTCGCTACCCACGCTGCTCCCCGCCCCGGCCCCCCCGGGGCCGCCCCTGGCCCTGCCGGGTCTCCTGATCCCCAACGCGGGGGCGTGCAGCGGCCCCAGCGCGCCCCCCTTCCTGCTAATCCTGGTGTGCACGGCCCCCGAGAACCTGAACCAGAGAAACGCCATTCGAGCCTCGTGGGGCGGCCTGCGCCAGGCGCGGGGGCTCAAGGTGCAGACTCTCTTCCTCCTGGGGGAGCCCTGGAGGCAGCGGCCCAGCAGGGACACCCGCAGCAACGACCTGGCCCAGGAGTCGGTGGCCCAGGGGGACATCATTCAGGCA
>PVKH010025425.1:0-13421 GCA_004027955.1 Chaetophractus vellerosus | reverse complement strand
AGTCCCGGCGCGTCGCCGCAGCGGGGGGGGAGGGGGGGGGAAGGAAGATATGTAATAAAATAAATAAATCTTTAAAAAAAAAAAAAGAATACAGATTCTTTGGTCTCACCCCAATTCTACTGAGTTAGTGATTCTAAGGCTGGGGACCAGCACCTGTGTTATCCTCCAGGTGATTCTGGTGAATTTTATAAATTCAAGCTTTTTAAATTTATTGAGACTTGTCTTGTGACCCAACATATGATATTTCTTAGAGAAGGATCCATAAGTATTTGAAAAGAATATTCATCCTGCTGTTTTGGGGTACAATGCTCTATAGATGTCTGTTAGGTCTAGTTCATTTATCATATTATTCAAGCTCTCTGTTTCTTTATTTACCCACTGTCAGTTGTTCTATCCAATACTGAGAGTGGTATACTGACGTCTCCAACTCTTATTGCAGAGATATCTATTTCTCCCTTCAGCTTTGCCAGTGTGTGCCTCATGTATCTTGAGAACTCAATTAGGTGCATAAATATTTAGTATTCAAGCAGGCCAGATAGGGAATCAATAGACAGATCTGGAACCTGGCAGAAAAACCTGTTGCCATTGAACACATGTCCTCTGGTACTCCCAAGATGGCTATTGGAAGACCCTTACTAGGTTCTCACATTAAGAATGAGATTTCCTCTGGAAGCCAGGAAAAGCCCTGGATATTCTCCAGGGCCCTTATCATTGGGCCCTCCCAGGGGATTGATGGGTGGTGTAATCAAGCAAAACAGCAAACAGCTGAAACTCCTCCTGTGCCATTAGCAAATGGGCAGAATAATTAATGGTTTAAAAGGCAAGCCGGAAAGTGAACCAGACCTGTCCCTGTGCCTGTTCCTGCCCTGCTCTTTCTTTCTACCCTGCTCTCGCTGTTTCTCTGGCTCTCACCATTTTTCCCCTGCTATGATAGCTATGCAAGTAAAGCCTGGGCATTTATAATCTATAATGGGGAATTGTAGTCTGTAAATCAGCCCACTTTATCACTCTTCAACCCCTTTCTCTCTACCTGGGACTCATGATCTGTTCTTTTCTCCCATTTTTTTTCCCTTCCACCTTAATAAATTACTGGCCTAATCAACGTGGCTTGCTCTTGGAATTAATTTCTTGCAGCTTAGCCAAGAACCTAGACAAAATCTGGCAACAATATAGTTATTTCTTCTTGGTGAATTGCCCCATTTATTAATATATGATGACCTTCTTCATCCCTTATAACAGTTTTGCATTTAAAATCTATTTTGTCTTATGTTAGTATAGCTACTCCAGCTCTTATTTGGTTACTATTTGAGTGGAATATCTTTTTCCAACCTTTCACTTTTATCCTTGTTGTGTCCTTACATCTGAGGTGAGTCTCTTATAGACAACATATAGATGGCTCATATTTTTTAATCCATTCTATCAGTCTATATCTTTTGATTGGGGAGTTCAAGCAATTGACATTCAATGTTATTACAGTAAAGGCATTACTTATTTCATCTGTTTTGTTTTTTGGCTTTCTATTTTCATATCATGCTATTGTCTGTCTTTTTACCCTTTAACTTACCCTTCTTAATAATCTTCATTTCCACACTCTTCTCCAAGTCTCTCACCCTTGTTTTTTCCCTTTCAAGCTGTAGCACTCCCTTCAGTATCTCTTGTAATTCTGGCCTTTTGATAACATATTCAATCAGTTTTTGTCTGTGAAGACTTTGAACACACTCTTATTCTTGAAGGACAGTTTTGCTGGATACAGAATTTTTGGCTGGCAGTTTTTCCCTTTCAGTACCTGTTTTAGTCAGCCACAGGGGTGCCTTTTGGAATATACCAAAATTGGTCGGTCTTTATAAAGGGTATTTATTTGGGGTAGAAGTTTACAGTTACCAGGCCACAAAGCATAAAGTTCTTCCCTCACCAAAGTCCACGTGTTAGAGCAAGACAGCTGCCTATGTCTCCAGTGTTCAGGCTTCCGGGTTCCTCTGTTCCCGGGGCTGCGTTTCTCTCTGGGCTTAGCTTCTTTTTTCCTCCACAAGTTCAGCTGTAGACCTTGAGGGTCTCTATGCGTTGCGTCTCTCCACAAGGCCAGCTGTAGATTATCAGCGAATGGCTCACCTGTTTTCTCCTGGAGCGCTTCTCTCCAACATCAGAACTGCTTCTCAAATCTCCTTCTCCCATCACTGCTGCCTTTTGTCTAGCCTTTTATACTTGAGGCCACGCCCACCAAGGGGTGGGGCTCAACGTCCCACCCACGTGGCAGTTAACGCCCTAATCATAACTTAATCATGCCCAGATGAACAGTTCAGTTTACAAGCATAATCCAATTTATATTCTTGGAATTCATAATTAAATAAAACTGTCAAACCATTACAGTGCCTTAAATACATCATACCACTTTTTCTTGCCTCCATGGTTTCTGATGATTCTTAATTTGTAGAGGTTCCCTTGTAATTGATGCTTTGCTTTTCTCTTGCTGCTTTCAGAATCCTTTCTTTATCTCTGATGTTTGTCATTCTTAATAGTAATTGTCTCGGGGTAGGTCTATTTGGATTTATTCTGTTTGGGGTTTGTTGTCCTTCTTGGATATTGATATTTATGTCTTTCATAAGGGATGGGAAGTTTGCAGTCATTATTTCTTCAAATATTCTTTCTTCCTCTTTTCCACTATCTTCTCCTTCTGGGACACTGATACTGTGTATGTTTGTGTGTTCCACATTGTCATTCAATTTCCTGAGACTGTTCCATTTTTTTCAATTCTCTTTTCCTTCTGTTCTCCTGTCTTTTCCAGTTCAGATGCTCTGCCTTCAAAATCACTAATTTTGTCTTTGATCAATTCAAATCTATTCTTATGTGCCTCTAATGTATTTTTAATCTCATCCATCATGTCTTTCATTCTCATCAGCTCTGTTACTCTTCTTTGCAGGCTTTCAAATTGTTCTTTATGCTCACCCAGTGTCTTCTTAATATCCTTTATCTCTTTAGTCATATGTTCTTTCAATTCTTTGAATTGATTTAGGAGAGTTGTGTGATTATCACTGAATAATTGTCTTAAATCCTGTGTCTCTTCAGGATATGTTGTTAGTTCCTTTGTCTGGGCAATCTCTTCCTTGTTTCCTAGAATGTCTTGTAATTTTTTGCTAATGTCTAGGAATCTGAATATGTTGGTGAATTTACTCTAATGGCCAATTTCTCTCTGTTGCCAATTATTTTGTTTTGTTTTTTTCACAGCTCTTCTTTGATATTTGGTACAAATTATTCTAGTCTTTAAAATTGTCCAGCTTATCAAAATTGGGCCAGGGACTCACTAATGGGGTGCAGATTTTCTCCCAGGAATTAGGGTACAAAGAGAAGGAAAGCAGTTTTTGTCCATGCAATTTGTAGTCCAGCTAGCAGACAGTGCTCATCAGCTCACCTTTCCATGGAGATATTTCAATCTCCACTTTCCTGTGTTTTGATCTGGCCAGGGCTTAGATTCAAAGTGGGCTCTGCTGGCCAAATTCACTGAAGGGAAACCTCCTGACTCCCCTGCCCTTTTCCCTTTTAACAGCTGACAGGGAAGATGTCTGTTCCCCTCTCAGTCAGCTGCAGTGAGCCAGGGGTTTTACCCTAGCTTAATAAATTCGGGGTGGGGGAGAGGGGCTCTTCCTGCCTACTGCCCAGCTGTTGTGGGGGTTTGGTAAGTCACATTTGTTGCTTCATGTTCTTTGTTTCTCTGTCCCTCACCCTCCTGGGAGTTGTAGAGCACGGTCCTGGTCTGTTAATCCCCAAAGCAGGTCTCTCAGACAGCTTTTGGTTCTTTCTCCTTTGTTTTTGTGAGAGAGTGGAGTCCTTCCTGCCTAGTTTGATGGCATCTTCCTACAATTCCCTGTGATGCTCTTTAAAGGTTGAGAAATTATGAATGTGGAATTTCAAGAATAAGAAAAATTGTTTTCCTCTGGAAATATTTTTGTACTTTCAGCATCTTTCTTTAAAGATTAGTTTTCAATATAATTTGAAGCATTAGTTGCATATTCATTATTGCACTTATTATTTGGCCATCTCATTTTGCAAGTTAGAAGTTACATAGTGATACTGAAGTTTTAATGGTCACTTCTGGGTATATAATACAGTAATGATATGGTCAATGGTTCACTGAGGACCATAAGGATTCATGCCATCCCCCAAGATGCACTTCTCATGCATTTCACAGCCATAAAAAGGCAAGGAAAATCAATTGTCAAATATCTTTAGTAAGATAAAGTGTTAATATATTTATATAATCTTAAATTATATTTTTTGGTCAAAATCTTTTAAAATTACCATATAGTCTTTAGTACTTGTGGATTAGTTGTAATATATGTGTGCTCTAGTGGTATTTGTTTCATTTTAAATTTATCCTTTCTGGAAATATTAGACTTTCTAGTAAGTGCCAGGTATCATGTCAGGAAATGATGATAAGTACAATTCCAGAGGAATTCCTCAAGAATCTGTGTCTCACCTATTCAGAAGGGAATTCTATTAAATGCTTTACTGGCTCAGTGTTTATCTTACATTCCAGTTTCTCAAAGGCACAGGGATGAACCTTTAAATTAAGAGACCTTTAGAGTGACACATGAACCTTTAAATTCGGAGGACAATAGAATGACACTTTTGAGAGTGAAATGGGATGCTATTTATGATTGTTCGGAGATAAGAGTTTTAATTGGCAAATGGATATAATAGCCTCCCTAATTAAAATGTTTCTTATAGTTCAAGCCTTTTTCATTTCTTTTATGTTTATTGATTGATTAATTGGTTTTTAGTTGTATATTAGTGTACTGGTTTCAGAGTTTTATTTAATTATGAATTCCAGAAATATAAATGGGATTATTCTTGTAAACTAATCTGTTCATCTGGGCATGATTAAGGGCATTAACTGGGCCACATCAGGAGGATGTTGGGCCCCGCCCCTCAGTGGGTGTGGTCTCAAGTATAAAGGCCAGGCAGCAGATCTGAGTAGCAGAGATTTAGAGAAGCAGATTGGAGAAGCAATTCTGATGTTGGAGTGAGCCGTTCACCCGATAGTCTACAGCTGCCTTGTGGAGAGACGCAATGCATAGAGACCCTCATGGTCTACAGCTGAACTTGTGGGGGAAACAGAAGCTAAGACCAGAGAGAAACGTAGCCCTGGGAACAGAGGAACCCGAAGCCTAAACCCTGGAGATGTCGGCAGCCATCTTGCTCCAACACGTGGACTTTGGTATGGGAAGAACTGTATGCTTTGTGGCCTGGTAACTGTAAGCTACTACCCCAAATAAATACCCTTTATAAAGACCTACCAATTTTGGTGTATTTCAAAAGGCACACCTGTGACTGACTGAAACAATTAGTCTTGCAGTTCAGTTATGCTAAAATGATGACCATTAATCAGACAATATTAATTTATTTTATATAATCTTTAGTGTGTTTTTATCTTATCAAATGGAATACTAACATAGGTGATGTGGGAAATACTTGTTTCATAGAAAACCCTTTGCTTTTGTTTATCTTTGCCCCTACTAGATTATATAGTTCTTAACAGATAACAGAGCTGCTGTCAACCTCTGTATTGCACTGGGTTTGTTATTTTATTTGCTAAAATGATCAAGCTAAACAAACTCAGTCCATGTTTTAGATACCTAGAGGCGACTTTATCTCTTCCAGTCCTGGAGAACTGTTTCATGTATCAATGCTGGTAGGTTTAGATGGATCATATGAGTGTAAAAGAAGTAAAATAGTTTTTCTAAAACAAGGATATTAACCATATTTAGAAGCTTTTATTCTAGAAGAAGATATTCTTTCTTAAACATAGTATATACATTCCTTATTAACAGAAGACTGATAATTAAACATCAAAACATGATGACTGAGCCTGCCTTAACTTCCTTCTACCTTGACTAAACTCTAACCCTAGCCTTTATACTATCAAGGTACCTAAGGGGCTCGTAACTCAGTAGTTCCTTATGTCCTTCTTGTTCCTTTCTGGCCCTTCCCAGACTCCAGGTGGCCAAATTACTACAAAGAAAAACATTGAAGCACGTAGTCTTAATTGCAACCTCAGTAAATCACTCACCCAACCCAATGATCAATCACCCTTACGAACTTCCACTAACTCACCCCCAACCCTTAAAACGCTTTCTGTCCTTTGTTTCAACTGAGTTGATGTGTACTTTTTCTACACTGGTAGCTGTGAATAGCCATCCTTACTGTTTCACATTGTCAGGTGTGAAGTTTTCTTTGAATTATAGCTTGAATGAGAAGAAGAGAAGATTATGGAGATAGTGTTTGAATCAAAAGTAACCTTTATTTATGAAAAGAAGCAGTCTTTATGTAATCTATAAAATAATGAATAATATATTGTGCCCATATAGAGGGATTTTAAATGAATACTCATTAGTTAAACATTTTTATAGCATCACTTAACTTATTTTATTGATATGTTTCTGTAATGAAAAAAAAAAAATAAGATGGAGGAAGGGAAAAGATGGTTGGGACAATGGTTAGTTCCCTAAGGATAGTGTTAGTGAAAGTCTGTTTTCTCCTTGTCTGTGAGGCACAGAATAGTATTGTTGGGGAATATGATGGGATGTGATGGAAGAGGTTCCAACTTCATGAGGATACTTTCCACCACCAAAATTGTAATAGGTTCTTTATTGGGGAGGGAAGATACTTTTCCACTTTAAAATCCCAGTTAATTGCTTCTACTTTTGTTTTTGAGTTAGAGGAAGGTACAGTAGTCTCTTAGAAATTTAGGGGTGGGTGCAATATAATAAAATTGCAAGTATCCTTCCAAATACAGAACCATCTGGAATTCTGGTGGGTTATGTTCAGAATTTAGAATGAGCAGCACATTTTCTCTGGTTTCCCTGGATGGAACATGTGAAAGATTATTTTGTTAGAAGAAGTCTTTTTGCATTCTGCTTTTTTGACAACTCTTGCTGAGTTGCTCTAAATAAATTCCATACTCTATTATGTCCCACTTGTTCAGAGGTTGGCAAAGGTCTTTTTCTGTAAAGGTTCAGATAGTATATAGTTTGGGCTTTGCTGGATGGACAGTCTCTACTGCAACTATTCAACTCTGCTGTCTTCTATAGACAATATGGAAATGATCAAGTGTGGCTATGTTCAAATAAAAATGTATTTATTAAGAATAAAACTTGAATTTCATATAATTTTCACATGTCACAAAGTCTTATTTTCATTTTCAACTACTTTAAAACCTAAAGGCTATTCTCAGCTTGTGGGCCTAATGAAACAGGCAACATGTAGCTTGCTGATCCCGCTGTTGCCTAACCTTCATTACCCTTTCATTTACTTAACTGCCCACTCTCCTATTTAAGAGAGCAGGAATTTTGCCCTTCATCTGCATTTTTTAGATCATTAATTATTCAGTAAATGACCAATGAATGCAACTATTGAGGGAAAAAATATATCCACAAGGGTGTGAATTGTTAACCCAGGTCAGAACTGAAAAGTTTGTGTTTTCAAGTTTAGGCTACTGCTTTCTCAGAGTAGTTTTCAACTACTGCTTTGTGGAGGACTTTACTGAAGACCTGTTCGTTTTCTGTGCTTATACACTAGTTAAATTTAATTAATAAATTTTATTAATGAAACTGTGGTGAAGAATAAAAAAGAAAAAAGAAGAGATGAGTTCAAAACAAATTAGACAAAGGATGTGAAATGTTGCAGTGTTGATTTGTTTCTTAAGTTCTTAGAACCTATCAATTTAATTCTTTCAACATAGTAAATTGCTTTTTTGCATTATTTTTCAGTCCTTCCACTGGGAAAAACATAGCAAAAGTGGGACACAGAGAAAGAGAAATTAAACTTTATTAGCCTACATTCTTCTTTAATTCTTTCATTTTCCTAATATAATGGAGACCAATAGTGTATTTCTGATGCTTTATAACTATTGATTAATGTTTTTATATTATTAGTTTCTGTCCATCTCAATTTCTGTTTGGTAAGTTTTTTTCTTTCTTTTAGCTTAATGTAATAAGTGGTAAAGATATTAATCTTTAATAAATATTAAAATATTGTTGAGGGAAGTGGATGTGGCTCAAGTGATTGAGCTCCCACCTACCACATCGGAGGTCCCGGGTTCAGTTCCTGTTGCCTCCCAGAGAATACGAGCAAAAAGTGAGCTGATGCGACGGGCTAGTGCAGTAGGCTGACTCAACAAGATGATGCAACAAGAGACACAAAGAGGAAAACATAATGAGAGATAAAACAAAGCAAGGAGTAGAGGTGGCTCAAGCAATTAGGCACCTCCCTCCCACATGGGAGGTCCCGGGTTCAAGTCCCAGTGCCTCCTAAAAGGAAGATGGCCACAGAATGAACAGACATAGCAAATGCAAACAACAAGGGGATGGGGAGAAATAAATAAATAAAAATAAATCGTTAAAAAAATATGTTGTTGAGACAGAGCAGCATGAACCTTTGTAGGAAAGCCTTATCCTTGGGTGTATAACATTGGGTTGTTACCTCGATATATGAAAGTGATCTTGTTTTCTAAGAAGGCTATTCATGTGCTTGGAATGCTCATAGAAATGCTGTTGTATTCAAAACATCTGTGAGCATTTCTTTGCTATATCGATTTGGATGGTTAGAAAACATGAGAAGCATCTAGGTTTCAAATATCCAGTACAGAAAATATCACTGTGCCTTCCAATTATATATCCTATAGCCAATTTAGCCAGATTGAAAATGATCTCAAAACCTCATTCTAAAAGGCTTGTGCCAACATGGTTGCTTCTAAAAGGCAAACATTTAGTCAAAGCTGTTCAAGAAGCCAGGCAACAAATTATACTATTTCCCCATAATGCCTCTATAATTGTGTGAGTCTCAGTAATACATTGATATACCTCCCCAGGTGATGGCTGGTCAAAGAGATTAAATCCCTCATTGTGCTTGACGAATGATTAAAATAACGATGGAGCTATGAAAGGGTTTTTAAAAAGCCAAAATACAAATGCCTACATTATTTCCAGACCTGACCGTGTGCCCATCCTTTCATGGAACACAGTAAGGAATCCATGGAAAAGGCAGGGTTCGTAATCATGCTCTCCTCTGCACATCATCCCCAAAATATCATCACCTCAATTCATTCAGAAGAATGTCCCATCTCAAAACTAGCTAAAAGGGGAGAGGAGATGTACATTCATTTAAACATCACCTGAGCTATTCTAGCATATCTTTCATCCTTTTCTGATACCTTTCTGCTTCTTCTCTGAGTGTTTGTAACACTGCTTTTGATTTTACTTTGCATCAATAAAAGTGTATATATAAAAAAAAAAAGCTTCCAAAAATAATTGGAAACAATTTTTACTTTCTTCTTGGCCACTTATTATGTATATATTTGGCATTTCTTCATCTACTATTTGTTTATCTTTTCCTTTCCTCCTCTTTTTTGTAACATTATACAGAATCTGGATTGAGTTCTTTGTGTTTACTCACTGGTGAAAAAATAGTGATTTAGAGATTCCCATGGGAATCAGTGTTCCAAGTTAACAAGGATTTTCCTTATCACAAAAGATATTTTTCCTTGTGAGTTCATTTAGTTTTTACTCTCCTTGGATAATGGTGATGGGCAGATGAGGGGTTTTACATGCAAAGGCTCACTTCTCTGCTGCCACAGGGGCATACTGATATAATTCTTTGTTTGACAGCCCATACACTGTTTCTCAGAGTTAAAACCTGGTCCAGGCAAGCACCCATCACCAACCAGTAAAACTTGCTCCTCTAAACAAGCGGTTTACTAATTTCACTTCATCATAAGCCTCTCAATTTTGACAAGTGTGCAGCACTGAGAGTTTTCTGATATGAACAACTTCAGAAACATCTTTTGCCTTCTTCCACCAATAATCTCTAGATGAATCTCCTCCTTTTGCCAAAACTTCCTTCTTATTTATGGCTTGGTATTTTAGGTGTTTCCTAATTTGTGTTTTGTTTCTCTTTTTCTTTTCTGTTTTTAAATAATTTCCACCACTGACAGCATGCATGTCAAGTTAATGCCGTCTTTAAGCTGGAAGTCTTCCACTGGCTCTTCAAAATTTACAGTAACTTATTTTACATATTCTTACACTTCATAACTTTCAAATAAATGAAACATTACCAGCTTTTTGCAACTCTGGAATTTGCATGTATGAATTCATCGGACAAAATACATATTAAAATGTATCACTGAACACTGAATATAGAATATTCACTTTTTCATTTGCAGAGTTTTAGAACATGGTTTCTCCCTTATATTTTAATTATGTTATAGTTATCTAGTTTTGAAAGCACTGTTATTCAAAATATATTTGAAAAATGACTTAATAAAAATGATGCTGGCTTGTGTATCACAATCCCTGGCTAGCTGTAAAAATTTATCAAAAACCTTATCTAAAGTTTAATTGCCTTTCAGCTTTAAAATTGTGTGTTCCAATTACTTAATAAGAATCATTTACAGATAATCAGAGCCCTCAAATTCTCTAAGGGTAAAAGTATTACCTGAAGTAAGTCTCTTGACCATGAACTTATTTTCTCCATATAGTGTTATAACATTTATTCCTTTTTTAGTTTAAAGGAGTAATTGAAATAATCGGTGATAATAATCATTACTTTCATGGCACAAAGCATTAAAAAGCACTATGTTTTCTAAATATTTATGTGTATTTTATAAAGATAATATATTATCTATTTATCTTACAAAAATTCTGTCTATGAAGTGTTAATATTATGAACATAAAATGCTTTGAGGAATTTCCGAAGCTCACACAGTTCAGCAATGGCAGAACCATGATTCAAACTCATGCCTTCCTGGGTTTGAATGCGAAACACTAAGCACTGTGCAACATTTTCCTTTTGAGGTTGCCCCCTAGCAACATTTTGAGGCCTGCAAAGAATGAATGTAAACATGACTGCAATAATATGCTGAGCCCATCTCTCTCAAGAACAGTCTGTGTTTAGCTTCCAAGCCTCCAGAAATGAATCCTACTGCTTTCAGAACAAAGTAATGTAGTAATATGGATGATAATATAAAATATAAACAGTAGCATTCATATATTGCATGGCAGAATATAAGCACATTACACATTAAAGCACTTTTTTTTAAATAAAATGCACTTCCAAATATTTTGTCTTATTTGGTGTTTGCACCTTAGTTAAAATCATGACCAAAAGCAGAAGAGAAATACAAAATTGCATCCTTGAGTCAGAAAATTAAGTTGAAATGATGTCTTTATACACTACTTAACAAAAGAAGATAAAATTGTAATGAATTTAAAATAAATTTCCATTAAAGTATTTTTACATGCACTTTTTAAAAATGTAAAGAAGTAATATAAACGTTTATTGAAACCCAAAATGTTGTTTGTTGCTGTTTTCTTAATTGCTTTTTATTTGATTTTATTTCATTTTTGGTTAATGTGACCACTTATTCTAGGTCTCCTGAAAATTTTTAAAGATGTGCTTCTGCTTCAGAAGCATGCTTTGCTCCTGATTTTTCAAAGCAAATTTTTTCTGTTGATCCTATCAAAACAATATGTAATTCTTTTATATTGCAGATAAATTGAAGTAGAGTGCAGAGTGAAAGGGATGGTTAAATTTTAAATTTGACTATAGTTTTCCATAATTCAATTGTGAAGTAATAACTAATATATAACTCTTTGCTAAAGATGAGTAATATGTCTACAAGAAAGTTTTTTAAAGTGCATAGGTAATCACAAAATAATATCAATGATTTCAAACAAATATTCAGAAAGGATGCACTTTGGGGGAATGATTTAAGACATGAATGATGTTTAATAGATGATATATATACAGACCATGTATAAATAACTTTCTTGGTAAATCTTCTAAATATACTGAATTTTTTTGAAATGTACGTCAAAATACTAATGACAGTAACTGTATTGGAGATAACTATTATTGTTCATTACTAATAGGATATTTCACTCAATATATTTGGATTCTTTGATGACCCCCCAAATTAAATCTACCCAGGTGATTTGCTCTAGAGATATTATCAGTAGTCATTAGACTTAAAATGAATTGTTAAATAACTACAAAAAGTAATATTTGCCTACCCTCCTATGACTTCCTTTAAGATGCCTCTTTTTAATGCTCCTAGCCAGAAAAAATCTACTTTTTAAAAATACATTTTTAAAAAAATATTTTTTCTTTATTTTTAAGGGAGCTTTAGATTACATACATCAAAAATGTAGGGGATTCCTATATACTCTACCCCCACATACTTTCCCCCATTAACAAAATCTTTCATTAGAGTAGTACATTTGTTATCTTTGGTGAACACATATTGAAGCATTGCTACTAACCATGGTCTTTTACATTATAGTTTACACTTTGTACCACACAATTTTATAGGTTTTAACAAAATGTATAATGGCCTGTATCTGTCATTGTAATATCATGCAGAACAATTCCAAAGTCTCAAAAATGCCCCATGTTACACCTATTGTTCCCTCTCCCTGTCCTCAGAACCTCTGGTAACCACGGTCTTTATAGCAATATTACAAATTTTTCCATTGCTAGAATAATAATAAGTTTACTTTAGTCTATAGTTGCATATCCCCTCTTATGTTTATTCATTCTTCTATCTTGAGAATTTGGGGATGGTGATGCCCACTCTGCAACCAATTGAGAGGTGCTTAGATCCCAGGAAGCAGATGGATGGAACTGTCTTCCTTGCAGTTGAAGATACTCACTGCTTCTTGGGTTGGTCATTGTCCTTCATCATCCTTTTGTTAGTTGTCCTGGGTGTGTCTGATGAACTGGAGAGTAGGTGTTGGCTGCAACTCTGCTGAGATTCTATGCTCACCCAGCATATGAACAGCCAGAAGATTTTAAGTCTCTGGAATATATATTTAATGGGTATAGTGCTAATTATAGGTTCAAATAAATGAGATAGAAGAACCATGTGTAGGAAAATTATGAATGAGTCTAACTCTGATACATTGGAGGAGAAGGGTGATCATATATTCCAAGGTAAGTCCCACTGATGGGGTGCCGATTTCATGGGGTTATTTCCCCTGCCTATAATGTTTAGATGTCTCTAGAGCCCTCAGGAGCACCCGTATTTAAAGCACTGTTTACTGTGGCAGACAGTGAGATCCTCCTGAGATGTGCATAAGCATAATCTCTGAAATGACCTCCCAACTCACTCTGATATCTCTTAACTGCAAGAACTCATTTGCATTTAATATTTCCCCCTTTTAGTCTAGGTCTTTCTCCAGTTGCATCATTAGTTGGCACTTGGTATGACTCCCTCTGTGCCAGGGAGGCTTATCCCTGGCAGTCATGTCCCATGTCAGCGGGGGGAAAGCAGTGAATTTATATGCTGAGTTTGGCTTAGAGAGAGGCCACATTTGAACAACAAGGGGACCCTCAGGAGGTAACACTTAGGCAACATATATTACCAGGCCAGG
>PVKH010025424.1:0-13420 GCA_004027955.1 Chaetophractus vellerosus | reverse complement strand
TCAGATAAGGGATAGGGTGCAAGCTCATCAACAACTCTGCTTCCCACTGGAAGGTTTCAAAAGGAGAGGCAGAAAATTAATGAGAGGGCTCTTTGTGTTCCCAGCAATCCACTGGCTGTGGCCTCAGCACACAGAGCACTATTACCAGAGACTCTTGGAGTTTCACCTTTCCTTGACAATTCAGGGCGTTTTGATGTGTTTCTTGATTTGCCCCCTGTTGCTTCCTCTTCAAAAGCTTGAGTATGACTGAGCTTGTATCTCACAGCCACATGTGAATCTCAGTGCAGCAACATTTCAAGTTTGCTACTTGTCTTTGAAGTGTATTGGCTCATACACATTAAAATTCTTGCCCCCAAAAGACTCCTTTTCTCACAATCTTTCCTTCCAAGTAAACATATCTTTCATGCCCAGCTGGATTTTGAGACCTCAGAATGAAGCCGTAGCCTTATTAAAGTGTCTTCTACCTTTCCTCATTATTAAAAGTACCACTGTTTTTATTTTCCAATCATCCAAACACAAAAAATGAATTGTTTGATTCACCTCTTTTTTCATTTCCTCTATTTAGTCAAGATTTCCTTTTAAATATACCTTATGTCTATCCAGCTACCCTTTCTACACTTAAAATAGTAGACTTGAATCACCTTGTACTCAATAGTATAATGACGTAATGAAGATGTTGAGCGCTACTAATGATGCTTGTCTAATTCCTTGCTCCAGCTTTTGAAGTCCAAGGAATCTCTGCACAGCATCTTAACCCATATCAGATAGATACTCCTATATTAATAGATTACAGACTGTGTGACATAACTTCTGTTCATTTCCTGGTAACTGGACTACTGTGTAACTGCATACTCAGTTTCTTGGATTAAGAATGGATGGTAAGAAGCAGAAAAAAAACACACTAATAAAACGAGCAAGGCAGTATTTAAAGTGTAACATGAAGGAAGTCACGCCAATGATATTAAGGCTAAGTCATCTTTATTTCTAGATATATTAAGATAATGTCAGTTAACCAAATCTTTGGGTTTAACTACCAATGTAGGTGGGTTCAAAATTCCTCCTTCCCTCTCTCCCTTGCTCTCTTCCTTTCTTCCTTTCTTCTTTCTGTCTATGCTCTTTACCTCATGGACAGGGTACAAAATGCAAAACAGAGTGAGAAATATGACTTCTTTATATTGCTGTTATTCCGTAACCAGGGAGTCCTCCCCAGAAACAGCCAATATTGCCAGGTTCTTGTGTAGCCTTACAAAGATATTCTAAGCATATTCAGGTATATGTGAATAAAGGATATTGGTCCCTGATATATTAGAGTTGGGGAAAACAAGGTTTTGAAAGAGTTAAATGATGAGCTTCAAGGTTATGCAGAAAGTCAATAATGCAGTTGGGGATGAGCCCAGATTTTCTGTTTTTCTCTAGGCACTGTGCCATCCTATAATTTTTTATCTTCTATATGCCAATATTTATGCCTTTTGTGTGGATGGGCCTATTTCCAAGGGTTTTAAAATTGGTTTTGGTTCAAAACCTCACCTAAGAATAAATGAAGTATATCAATCTCATTTGAATGCAACATTTCAATCTAAATAAGGAGGGGTGCTGTTTCAGGGCTCTCTATTTTTAAGTAAGGATAGTTAAGAACAACATACATAGCTTGAGAAGATTTACTTCTGCCAGAGTCATAGAATTCTACTTGAAAGTAAAGAAAAGCATAGCAGTAATAAATATTCCATAAAAGAATTTATCCAAATAGTTCTAAATTTTAAATGTTTTCAATTGAAATTCATTTAAGACATTTTTTCAGGTCTACATTTCAGGTGTTTAATTTGAATAAATTTTCCCAGTTCCATATAACCTAGTGCTTATTGAGAACTTTGCCTTTACTGGCATATTTGTATTAACTGGGACTGTAGAAAATGATTGCCATAAGGGATGAATTGGAGCTGGAACCATCCCCTTGCTAGCACCCTTAACATTAGCATAAGGTCTTCCAACTAAAATTAATTAAAAAGGAAGCAACGTTAGTGTAGCAAATAAAACATAGAGACTGAACATATTCCATACTACCAATAACAAATATTTAGAGCATGCATCTTTAAAAATTGCCAAACATATATGTATTCATTCTGCTATGGCTTACCAACATTCTTCTGTTTCAGGCCCTCTGATACCATGTTTCAGTTTCTTTAAACATTTCTGCCTGGGTCTGGTTTTGTTCTTTACACCCAGCACTTTGGGACTACAGGTGGCTCTATTCTTTTAGGGTCTTTATCTGGTTTCTTAGCTTCTCAGTTCATTTTAAAACTCCAAAAAGAAAAAAAAAGGCAGAAGATATATACCTGCAAGAGCAAGATTGTAAATGTATATAAAAATACACTGTATAATGGAAAACACTTTAGTTTAAGAAAAAACTGAATTATTCTCAAAATGCCTTACTTAGAAGTTGGTAAATTTAATGGGAAAAAGCATATATCCAAACACATCTGGACTAAACAATAATGCTAATCTGAGTCCTATAATGAAAATAACTATTCTAAGAGTAGCTTTCATAAAAATAATTTCAAACAATAATCTGGTAGAACATCAAATGGAAAAAAGATTTGATATCTACGAAAACAAGTAAAAGTGAAAAATTACAAAAATTTTGACAAGAGATATTAAAGGCTCAAATTAGGAAAAATATAAGAACTTTAACAAGTTATTTGCATAAAAAGATGAGAAAGGGAAAGATGAGAAAACTCGATAAGAAAGTGATCCTCTCCTAAAACAAATATAAATGTTATTATAATTTCATAATCACAAAGGATATTTTTTGGAATTCGATAACATGATTGTAAAATATATCTGGAAGAAAAATCAAATGAGAATAGTCAAGAAATTACTCATAAATTTAATTAAAATAACAATGTTTTAAAATGCTCTATTACTCTCTATAAATCTTATGGTACTTGAGCAAGAATAAAGAGTTTTATTCATGGAAAAGTGTAAGGGTAATATAAAGGCAAATGTAAGCATCAACATTTATATGAAATAGATTTGAAATGAGTGTCAAATGGATAGATTGTTTAAATAATGGTGCCAGAATAATTTGGTACTATTTTTAGTTAAAAATAAAATTATAGTTTTCCGTAAAAAATAAATTCTAGACATATTGAATGTAAACATTAAAAGTGTAATCCTTAAATGTTCCGGAAAAAACTACAGAAAGTTTTGTAAATTAGAGGTGGTATGGGCTCTCAAAACGTGACAGAAAAGGGAGAGAATATAATTTTAAAAATCTGGTAAAAGTGAGTACATAAAAATATGGTTTTAAAATTGTATTTAAAAACACTATGCAATTTAAAGAATAATCCTCAGGCAGGAAAATCATTTGCAATATCTACATCATGTTTACATACAGATAACTTTTACATAATCTTTGTATATAGAAAGAGGTAGATAATCATGATGTATGTGTTGTGTAAACTGTCTAGTAAATCTGGATGTTGGGAATACTTTAACGGTCACTTAGCTTTCTATGTGTTTTTCTCTATTTTCCTAATTTTATTCACTGATCATGTTACTTCCCTTATATAATACAATAAGTGTTATTAAAGTTAAAAATAATATCTTAGGCGGAGTCCAAAAACTAACTTTCTATCAACTATGGACAGAAAGATGGATTGGTTAAATACCAAACATAAAACAGCAAGCCTTGCATTTATTTGCCTGTACTAGGGTTATCTTCAGGCCACAGTAGGCCGGGCTACAGTCTAGCTACAAGATAATAATAAACTCCTTACACTTGGGAATATTTATGAAGCACACCTTTTCTCAAGGACTCACAGTCCTCTCAGTTTCCAGTCATTGTAGAGTGTTCTATCTTCACTTACATTATAAAGTTGAGCAGCGCCAGAGCAGCTGCCCAATGATGTGTGTGCAACATGATGGCCCACAGGCTTTCACTTTAAAAGGCTTCTTGTACATTAAGCCTGCAAGAGGAGAATTTTCAATTCTTAAAACCAAGCGTTCTTGCTTTTTGATAATGACTTAAAAATGTCATATATATTTATTTTTCATTCCTTACCCTACAATGTAAATTATATACAAAAAAGAGCATCAAATGGAGTATGTACATTTAACCAATGTAGTGACCACTGCACGGTCAAGATAGAGTATATTGTTTCCATCCAAGAAACACACCTTTTTACGGAGTTTTACAATTGTGTCCTCATCCCTCTTACACTTTCTGGCATTTTTAATAGTCATTTCTTTGTTTTTCTGTATAGTTTTATCATCTGTATGCACATCCATATAATTTAATTTAGGTTTGCTTGTTTTTTGACCTTTATACAAATAAAATTATTGGTATATATTGCTTTCTGTGATGACTGTATCATATAATTTTATTTTGGGAAGTTTCATCCACTGTTATTGGATGCAGTTCTGGTTTGTTCATTTTCATTGTTACAAAGTACTTCATTACTGCACAATAAGGCTGTTTACCTCTTGTACCTTCAGACATTTGGATTGCTCCTGGCCTTAAGCTATCACTTAATGTTACTGTGAAAATCGTGTACAAGGATCCTGGTGCACGTGCAAATACCTGGGAATATAACTGCTGGGTCACGTAGTGTGCAATCAATAAGTTAATAGAACATGACAGATTGTTTTCAAATTTACACCAATTTAAAGCCACACCATTAGGATGATCCTCATCTTTGCCATCACTCTGTATGAAACTCAAACTATGCTAAACTTGTGGGTGTGTAGTTATATCATATTTGTAGTTTCAATTGTAATTACTTCTATTATAAATGTAGTTGAATAACTTTTCTTATATTCATTCATTGTTTCTTTGCATTCCTCTTTCGAGAAGTGACAGGTGTCTTTTGCCTATTTTTTCTATTATTAGGTTTTTAGTTTTGTTTGTTTTAAAGGATTTGGTTGTTGGTAAATAAGTAAAATAAAATATTTTTTAATTTTAGTCTGCATAGGTATACTTTTTGGTCATAATCTGTATAGCTTGCATTTTCACTGTTTTAATAGTGTCTTTTGGGGACCAAAAGTTCTTAAATTTAGCTGAGTTAATTTATCATTTTCCCCCCTTAAGTTAGTATTTGTGTGTCTTATCTAGTAAAACTCATTTATTACTCCAAGATAATGAGGATTTTTTCTGAATTTTCCTCTAAATGCTTTTCAATTTTGGCTTTCACATTTCTGTGTACAATGCAACTGGGAATGATTTTTGTTATTTGAAGAAGGAATTTACTTATTTTTTTCTATGTAGATATTCATTTGAAGTGGAACAATTCATTGAGAAGGTATATTATATATAAAGGCATATTCCTTGAGTCTTGATATCTCATAAAGCAAGTCTTGAAACTTGTTCTATGTCAAAAGTGTCTTCACTATATTTGGCTCTTTGTAATTCATTATAAAATTTAGAATTTACTGCTAATTTCTAAAAACCTACCTATTACAATGTTATCAGGGTATCCCTGAATTTATATATGAATTTTAGGGAAATTTGTGATTTATATTTATATTAAGAATTTATTAAATTTTTAGTTTAAAATTTATATTTATATGAGACATTATTTTGATATTTTGATCCATGAATATGATTATATGTCTCAATATATTTAGCTTTTAAAATATTTCCTCATAAAGATTTATGGCTTTTTTAAAATTATTTTGCAAATATTTATACTTATTTCTAAAATTATTAAATTATTTGATTTTTAATGGAAATTATATACTCTTTCACATTCTGTTAAAGGTATATAAAACAAAATATTTTATATTGATTTTCTTTCAAATATTTCTAAACTTTATTGTTCTAATAATTTTTGATGATCATTGTGAAATTTCTACATACTCATACTCTGTAAGTTATGATCATTTTGTTTTTTCTTCCCCAATGCTAAGTCCATTGATGAGAGTGTCCTGTAATTTTCCTACCTGATACTATCCTTATAAGGTTTTCATATTTAGGTTATACTGGCCTTAAGCAATGAGTGAGAATATATCATGTTTCACTCATATATATATATACAATATATGATATCTATCTATATGCATACATACATGAAGTGTTTGTATAAGATTTGATTTGTGTATTCCTTAAATACTTGTTAGAACTCACTGGTGAATCCATCTATGCTTGGGATTTTTTTCTCAGGAAATTTTTTATTACTAAATTAATGTACTTAGTGATTATGAAAAATTTCACTGTTTCGTTAAATCAGTGTTGGTAAATCATATTTTTCCAGATTTTCAAATGTATTCTTATAAACCTTTTCATAATATTCACATATTAAAATTTTGATGTCTACAGGATCTTTAGTGGTGTCCTCTTTTTCTTTCAAGTTCTTGTTTTCTCTGTGTGTTTGTGTTTTTATTCACTTCACAGTCATATCAATAGAACTTTATCAATTTTATTAGTCTTTTCAAATAGCCAGCTTTATTTTTAGTTCCTTTATTGTATATTAATTTTTTATGTATTTTTATCCAAAATCTTTGGATTTGTTTTATTGTTCTATATTTGCTTATTAATTTTCAGTATTTATGTTTTTAATAAGATGTGCAGTTAATAAAATTTTAATACACTTTCCTCTAAATGTTTTGTCTTCATCCCACCAGCTTTAAAAAAATTAAGATAAAGTTCACATAACATGAAATTAACCATTTTTAAATGTACAAATCAGTGGCAATTTGTACATCCACAATGTTATACAACCATAAACTCAGTCTAGTTCTAAAATATTCTTTTCAATCCAAAAGGGAATCCTGTACCCATTAAGCAGGCACTCCCCATTTTCCCCTTCCCATAGCCCTGGAAACCATTGAACTATTATGCCTGTCTGTATGGACCTACTGATTCTGGATATTTCATATGAATGGAATCATATAATACATTGTCTTTGGCTTCTTCAGTTTAACATTTTTAGGGTTCATCTAAATTATAGCATGTACTGATGTACTTCATTGCTTTTTATGGCTGAAAAGATTCCATTTTATGGATATACCACATTTTGTCTATCCAGCTCTATTTAGGGGTACAATGTAACTGGGAATGCATCACATAGCACTACTATGAACACTGTTCAAGTTTTTTTCTTCATACCTGCTTTCGGTTTTTTAGGCTAATACACCTAGGATTGAAATTGTTAGATCATATGGTAGTACGATAATTAACTGTTTGAGGAACCACTAAACTGTACTCCACAGTGGCTTCACCATTATACATTTCCACCAGTAATGTATGATGGTTCCAATTTCTCCACATCTTTGCCAATACTTGTTATTTTCTGTTTTTGTTTTTTGTTTTGTTTTGTTAGTCTTATTATAGTGATCCTGATGGATATGAAGTGGTATTTCATTGAGGCTTTGATTTGCATTTTTCCTGTTGAATAATGAAGTTGACCATCTTTTCATTTCCTTTTTAGCTATGTGTATAGCTTCCTTGGAAAATTGTCTGTTCAAGTCCTTTGCCCAGTTTTTATTGGGTTGTTTGTCTTTTAGGGTTGAGTTTTAAGAGTTCTTTACATATTCTATATACTAGACCAGGGGTTCTTAACCTTTTTTTGTTCCCTGGACCCATTTACCAGTCAGATGATGGCCTGACTGCCCTTCTTAGAATGTAGCAGCAGATAGTTTTATGACACTGAACATTGGGGTCAGAGAAAATAAAGATAATAAGTTGATATTTTTCAATTCAAGCTCACAGATGCTCTGGAATCTTTCCATGGATCCCTTTGGGGCCCATGGACCCCTGGTTAAGAACCCCTGTAGACCCTTATCAGACATATAATTTGCAAATGTTTTCCCCGTTCTGTGCGTTATGTTTTATCACTTTCTTACTGGTGTCCTTTGAGACACAAAAGGTTTTAATTTTGATGAAGTCCAGTATCTCTCTCTTTTTCTTTTGCTCCTTGAGCTTTTGGTGCCATATCTAGTTGTCTATTGAAGGGAATGAAGACTTCCTTCTAAGTTTTCTTCTCTGTTTTGTAGTTTTACCCACTACATTTAGTTCTTTGATCCATTATGAGTTATTTTTATATGGTGTAAGTAGGAGTCTATTTTCATTCTTTGGCATGTGTATATCAAGTTTTCTAATACCATTTCTGGAAAAGATTATTCTTTACCCCCATTTAATAGTCTTGGCACCTTGTCAAAGATAGTTGACCATATAAGTGTGAATTATTTCTGGACACTCAGTTCTCTTCCATTGATCTATAGCCTAACCTTATGCCATTACTACAGTGTTTTGATTATTGTACTATTGTATTAACTTTTGAAATCAGATGTGTCAGCTCTCTAACTTTGTTGTTCTATTTCAATTGTTTTTGGCTATTGAAGACATTTTATTATTTTTTCTTTCCTAATCAGCCCTGCTAGAACTTCCAACAAAATATTGAATAGAATTTGCTCTAATTTTTCTAGTTCCTTAAGGGGTGATTTTAGGCTATTGATTGGAAATCTTACTTCTTTTGTAATGTAGGCATTTTCATCCATAAATTTCTTTCTTAACATTGTTTTATCTGCCTCCCATAAGAGTTTGCATGTTTTGCTTTCTTTTTCATTCATTTAAAAGTATTTTCTAATTTCACCCATTGTTTAATAAGAATGTGTTTTGGGAACTGGCTGTGGCTCAATTGGTTGGGCTCTGGTTTACCACATGGGAGGCCCTGGGTTCGGTTCCCAGGGCCTCCTGGTGAAGGCAAGCCACCACGCAGTGAGCTGACGCAGCATGGAAAAACACAAAGCAAAAATGAACACAGCAAGCACAAGCAGCAAGAGTGGATATATAAATAAATAAAAATAAATCTTTAAAAAAAGAATGTGTTTTAAAATTTTCACATATTTGCAAATTTACCAGGTTTCCATCCTTATTGATTTCTGGTTTCATTCCATTTTTCCTGAAGACACTGGATGATTTCAATCATTTTAAATTTAATGAAGCTTGTTTTGTAGCCTAACATATGGTCACGTGGACTTGAGAAAAGGAATATGTATTCTTCTGTTGCTGCACTGGAGAGTTCTATATATGTTTTTTAAATCTAGTTACTTTATAGTGTTGTCCAAATCTCCTATTTCTTTACTGTTATTCTTTAGAGTTGTTCAACCCATTATTGAAATCTCCAGCCATTATTTTGGAATTTTCTATTTCTCTTTTTAATTCTTTCAAGTTTTGCTTTTCATATTATGAAACTCTGTTGTTAGGAGCATACATGTTTATAATTGTTATATCTTTTTGATGACTTGACCCTTTTACTGATACATAATGTCCTTCATCTCTTGTAGCATCTACTTTGTCTGATATTTGTATAACCAACCCACTTCTTTTTTGTTTGGTATTTATACGGAATATCTCTTTCATCTTTCACTTTCAACATGTTTGCATCTTTGGATCTAAAGCTGGATCACATTTTCCCCCCATTTTGACAGCCTTTGCCTTTTGACTGGAAAATGTAATCCATTTACACTTAATGTAATTACTGCTAAGGAAGGACTTCTGTCTTTTTGTATTTTTTTCCTAAACTTCTTGAATCATTTTCTTCTCAATTTCCCCATTATTGCCTTATTTTATAATTAATTAATTTTTTCCTACTGTACTATTTTGGTTCTTTTTTAATTTGTTTAGCAGTTTTGTTCAGTTTTTCTAGTGCTTACCCCAGGGGTTACAATTAACATCTTAACTTTATAACAATCAAATTTGAATTAATAATACCTTAGTTTCAAAAGTATACAAAAACACTGCTTCTTTGCAGTTCTACCACTTTATGTTGTTACTGTCAGAATTCCATACTGATACATTTTGTGCCCATTAACATAGATTTATAATTATTCCTTTATACATTGTGTTTTAATATGGGGAAAAGGGAAAAAGAGGAGTTACAAATGAGCAATGCAATAATACTGTATTTTATATTTACCTATGTAACCACCTTTACTATTGTGCTTTAATACTTCTTATGATTTCGACTTACTTTATAGTGTATTTTCATTTTAGCCTCAAGGATTTGCTTTACCAATTCTTGCATGGCAGATCTACTAGTAACAAACTCCCTCAGTTTTGTTTATTTGGAAATGTCTTAATTACTTTTCAGTTTTGAAGGTTACATTTTTCTGGATAAAAAAATCTTGGTTGGCAGGTATTTTTTTTTCTTCTTTCGATTCAGCACTTTAAAATATGCTCTCCTACTACCTTCTGGCTGTGATGGTTCTGAAGAGAAAACATTTGGTAATTTTATTGAGATTCCCTTTTATGTGATTATTACCTTTTCTCTTGCTGCTTTCTAGGTTCTCTTTATCTTTGTCTTCCAACAATTTGACTATATTATGTCTTTGCATGGATTTCCTTGAATTTAAATTGCTTTAAAGTTCATGGACATATAGATTCATGTCTTTCATCCCATTTGGGAAGTTTATAGCCATTATTTCTTCAAGTATTATTTTTTCCCTTTAATCTCCCTCCTCTCCTTCTGAGACTACCATGATATTTATTTTTGCAATGGATTGTTTCCATAGGTTTGTAAGGTTCTGTTTAATTTTCTCCATTATTTTATCATTTTGCTCTTCAAACTGGGTACAAATTAATATATCTTCAAGTTCTTGATTCTTTGTTCTACCTGTTCAAATCCTTTGTTGAGACTCTCTAATGAATTTTTTACTTGTTTTCATTATAGTTTTCAGCTTCTATTTCATTCCTTTTTTATAATTTATATCTCTTTACTTATATTCTCTGTTTTGAAAGATCTTATTCTCCTGCTTTCTTTTAGTTATTTGCCCATGTTTCCTTTAGCCCTTTGAACATATTTAAGATTGAAAATCTTTGCCTAGTATACTGATACCTGAACTTCCTCAGGTGCAGTTTCTATTAATCTATTTTTTTTCCAGTGAATGGGCCATGCTTTCTTATTTCTTTGCATGCCATGTTGCAAGATAAACATATTGAATATTTTTATGTGGTGACTTTGGAAATCATTTCTGCTCCCTCTCCGAGGTTTGTTGTTACCATTGTTGAGGGCTTTTGTTTGTTTTTAAATTTTTTTCCTAAACTATTTTTTTTTGGTAATGTCTGTATTTTTTGTTCTTTGTGGCCACTGAAGTCTTGTTCTATTAACTTAGTAGTGAGGTAGTGTTTTTGACAGAGTTTCCTTAAATGCCTGGAGCAAAGAAAAGGGAGACGGAAACAAACGAACAAAAATTCTCCCCCAATCTTTGCAGATTGCTCTATGTTGGAGCACTCTTTCAATGTTTAGCCAGGGCATTTACAACTCTGCCTTTACCTTCAATTCTTGCTTACACATAGCCTGAAGGTCAACTACAGAGGAAAGCATAAGATCTTCTCAGGTTTTTTCTGAACATGCATCAGCCCTGATGATGAGCATGGCCTTCTTGAATCCCCAGTACACACGAGAGCTTTTTAAAGTTTTTATTCCTCTACCTATCTCCTTTTCAACTTTCTCTTTCCCAGGATTTTTGGTTTGTCTATTTCTTGTACTGGCTATTTTTCCTTTGCCCTAGACTGGGGTGGCCAGTACTTTTTGCTTTAAATGTTTTTTGGCAATAGCTGCCAAGGAAGCTACATGAAACTAAGGAATGCTTTGAGTCAGGTAAAACAAGGCAAGAACTTGCACCAGTCTTTATTTGCGATACCAGACAGGTTAAAACACAAATCCACAATTAAAAAAAAATAGGGTCGATATTCTTCCTTCTTGTACCAGCAACCTGCACCAGGTGTGTAGGCTGCCATCTTCATGGCTGCAGCCAAACTGGTTGATTGGACATGATAGGAAGGCAATTTAAAATGCCATGATTCTCTCTTACATATGCAGCAGCTTCTTTCTTCCTTAAGCTCTCCCTGGTTGTTGTAAGTTTTTGACTAGATATCAGAGTTCTGTAAAAGTTGAATCTGGAAGTTTTCACCAGATTATTAGTTATTTTTGTGGAGGGACAGAGCTGTGGAGTTGTGTACTCCACCATTTTCCTTGATATTGCTCCCCACCAATTTTTATGTGTTTTTATTATGTGTATGTTTACATGCATTTTATGTGAATTATGTATTTTGACTAAAGTTCAATTCAAAATATTTTCTGATTGCCATTATTGTTTCTTATTTGACCTGTTATATTTTGGAAATGCGTTTTTTAAAATTTCAAAGCATGTGTATATTTTTGTAAGCATCTTTTAAAAAATAAATATTGCATAATTTCCAGAATAATGTGTAAGAATTCAATTATTTGAATCTTTTTATATTTGCTCTATGACTTACAATATTGTCAAGTTTTGTAAATGTTTCACAGATTATTTTTCAACTCATGGGTGCTATTTCTTCTACTTAGGCTAAGTTATGCTGCAGGATCAGATAATTCTAAAATACCAAAGATTTCATTGAAAATCAGGTTGAATGTCTGCATGAATTTAGGTCCACTCTCACCTGAGAATGCATCCTTCTGGGTCTCAGCATAAATTAGGTTTTGTGTTATCAGACTCCCCAAATTTGGAGAGCCCTGGACTTTGTCTTTTTGTCTTTTTAGCCAAGGAAGTGACCAAAAAATAGCATGGGTTAGCCACTGCTTCACTGTACTGGTGAATGCCTTCATGAAAAGATCCATCTGCTAGATGCCTTTCCACCCCTTGGATCCCTCCTTCTCCAATATTTTCCTCGAATATTCATTTCTATTTGTTAGATCTTTGATAAATGGCTTTTATTCAGGATGAATATAAAGTCAAAGGGATTTTGGCATAGGAAAACATACTTTGAAATATGTTTTAAAAGGATCATTCTAACTGAGCTGTGTAGAAGGCTCTAAGGAGAAAGAAGGGAGCAGGTAAACAAGTTTGGAGGTTAGAGCATAGTTCAGATAAGCGATTATTTTGGGCCTAGAAGAGGGTTGTAGAGAAAAGTTGAAGGTGTTAATGGCTGCTTAGATTCTAAATATATTTTGAATGTAGAATTTGCTTATAAATTGGATATGGGTGTAAGAAAGGAGTCAAAGATGACTTTGGATTAAATAGTGCTCCCTTTTACTGAGAAGGGAAAGACTGTAAAGAAACAGGATCTTTGGAGTACATCAAGAATTCACTTGTGGACATGTAAAGTTTAAGATATTTAACAAATATTCCTATAAAGATGTGAAGGGGGATTGCATTCATAAAACTGAAATTCAAGGAAGAATCAGGGCCAGAAATATAAATTGGCAGTCATATAAATGGTATTTTGAACTCTTTAGAGGGCAAGGATAGGTCACTTTGAAGTGAATATAAGGAGTCCAAGGGCTGAGCCCTAGCCACTCCAACAGTTAGTGATAAGGAAGAGGAAGAAGAAATTGCAGAGGAGCCAAAGAAGAAGTGGTTTGAGATGTAGAAAGAAAAGCAGTTGAAGTGATGTCTATGAGATGAAGCTAAAGAATTTTAAATTTTATTGTGTTAGTGG
>PVKH010025423.1:0-13414 GCA_004027955.1 Chaetophractus vellerosus | reverse complement strand
ACCCCTGATCCTGTGGATGTGAAGCCATTTGTAAATAGGAACTTTGAAGATGTTATTAGTTAAGGTGTGCCCAAACTGAATGAGGATGGGCCTTAAACCAATATGACTGAAGTGCTTATAAGCAAAGGAAATTGGACACAGAAAGAGAAGCCACAGGAGAAGGAAGAAACTGGAAGTCAAAGGCACCCAGAAGAGAAAGTAGAAGATGCTGCCATGTGCACTGTCATGTGACAGAAAAGCCACGGACCAATGATTTGCCAGCAGCCAGCCCTGGAATGCCACAGTCTTCTGAGAGAAAGTATCACCTTGCTGATGCCTCAGTTTGGGACTTCTCTTAGCCTCATAACTGGGAGCCAATAAATTCCTGTTTTTTTTAAGCCAACCCATTGTATGGTAATTGTTTTAGCATCCAGGAAGCTATGTTGACATAAATTTATAATTATTGTTTCATGCAGTTGTCTTTTGAATCATGTAAGGACAAATAGAGAAGTTACTAACAAAAATACAAAAATACAGATTTTTAAATCTACCCATGTGTTTACTTTTACCGGTGTTCTTTATTTTTTTGGTTGAATTCAAGTTACAATCTCGTGTTCTTTCATTTCATCCTGAGGGACACCATTATCATTTCTTGAAGGGCAGGTCTACTAGCTACAAACTCTCAGTTTTTGTTTATCTGGGAATGTCTTAATTTTTCCTTCATTTTTTAAAGGATGGTTTTGCTGGATATAGAATTCTTGGCTGACAGCTCTTTTTCTTTCAACTCTTTAAATATGTCATCCCACTATCTTCTGGCCTTCTTGGTTTATAAAGAGAAATCAACTGCTAATCTTATTGAGAATCTGTTGTTACTTAATAGGTATGAGAATTATTTTTATAACAATGAAAATGTTCTGAAAATAGATAGTAGCGATGATTGCACAACATTGTGAGTGTACTAAAAACTGCTGAACGGTACACTTTTAAATAGTTAAAATGGTGAGTTTTATGTTATGTGAATTTCTTCTTAAAAAAGAAAAACATAGAATGGGAGAGTTCCACCTCCTATGGTGGTAATTCAGGTTATACAATCCAGTCCATGACCAAAATGAACAACTAGAAAACATATTGAACTCATAGGAGAACTACCTATGAAGAATTATAGGACCAAACTCTGGAATAAAGAAACCAGTAGATAGGGCATGATTTTCAGTGTATTTTTTCACTATAGGGATCTGAGACTAGTCTAAATGGTGTGTTGGGGGCCCTAAAGGCCACTCTATGTTCAATGATTCAGTAGGAGGACTTACAGGACTCAGTATACAGTCATGCTCATGGCGATGGTTTATTAAAGTGAAGCAAAGCAAAATCATCAAAGAGAATAGGCACATGGGGCAAAGTTTGGAGGAAACCAGGCACATAATTCCTCTAGCAATGAGTTATGAAAACACATGTGAAATGTTGACTACCATAGAAACTCATTACACCTTCAGTGCCTGGGATTTTACTGGGGGCTGGTCAAGCAGGCAGCTTCTGCCTAGCATTTACCAAAATTCTAGACATCCTAAATGAAAGCAGTTGTTCACCATAAACCATATTGTTTGATCAAAGTGTTTAAGCACATGAGCCACTCTTATCAGTTCTTGGAATGGTGAAAACACTTCTGAAATCTAAGATCTCTGGTTCCAGTCAAGGGCGAAAATTGCAAGGAGGCCTCCTTAAGGATATCAGTCTCAGGCATGCTATGTTAACTACACAGATGATACAGGGGCTAAGAAACTGAGCTAGGGGAGCAGATGTGGCTCAAGTGGTTAGGCGCTAGCTTTCCACATATGAGGTCCCGCATTCATTCCCTGGACCCTGGTACCTCAAAAAAAAGAGAAAACAAAAGCAAAAACTGAGCTAAGCATTGGCAGATTCAGGAAGCTAGGGGTAAGAAGATTGGCATCCATTGACCTCCAAGGAGAGAGACCGCTCTAGCAAAACTCCGAGGATTGGGATTGTTACCCAAAGAGATATACCTTAGGTGTAAGGGTGAATAAAAAACAGGTCCTGCTAGTGACTGAAGCCCAGATTCTAATAGTCCCAACTCCTGATTGGATTAACATGAGCTGGGAATATTAGTGCCTCTAGTAAGCTTCAGGAAGCAAATGTAAATCAAAGACAACACCATCTACTACTTGAAATTATATATATATATATATATATATAAAGTTTCATATGCAGTATTTGTCACTGAAATAAAAATGACTATATATGTGAGGAGACAAGACCATGTGTCTGAAAACCAAAAGGAAAACAAGACATTAGAAAGAAAACCATACGGGATACAGATAATTCTTAGTATATTAAAGGAAGTAAATAATAAAATTGAGAACTTTGCTAAAGAAATGAAAAGTATAAGAAAAAGGTAAGTGGGGATTTTAAAACTGAAAAAAAAACAATAATAGAAATCAAAAACACAGTGAATGCATTCAATAGAGCAGAAGAGAAAAATTGGTGACCTAAAAGGCAGGTCAAAAGAAACCACTCAGGCAGATATTACATAATCTCGTTCAGTGTCCAGTCATTGGCTCTGGGTGGGGTGAGGATAGAGGAAGGGAGGGGACATTGATAAGGTGATTCTAAAATGTATATGGAAATGAAAACTCCTGAAGGATAAACAACAAAATGGAGGAAACACATTACTAGATATGAGGACTTAGTATAAACGTGCTGTAATTAAGATATTGTAGTATTAGTGCAAGGATAGTTTAATAGACCAAAGAAACAGAATACAATGTCTAGGAACAGGAGTGTGTGTGTGTGTGTGTGTGTGTGTGTGTGTGTGTGTGTGTGTGTGATTATGTAAAACAGGTGCTGCAGAGCAGGGGAGAGAGGAGAGAATTTTCAATAAGTGATTCTGGGTCCATTAGATATCTATATGGGAAAATTTTTGATTTGGCCATGTGATTAAATTCCACTCAAGGTAATGTGAGGGGAAGTATTTGCACATTTCTTGGCAAAGGATTTTAAGAAACAGGTGGAACACCTCTAAATGTTCCCCATTTTGCTGCATGGATGTAGGCTATGATGAGACTTTCTCATGGTGAAACAGGAAGCAATGGCTAGGAAATCTGAAACACCAACAGAAGTTATTGTGGATTTCTCATTATTTTTTCCTTTTGAAAATGTAATTTGACATTCCATTAATCCCTTATATTTGTTGGCAATGTGGAAATTCAGGATTTTTTTCTCCCTGAGAAGCTATTTAGCTCTTCTAACCAGCACCTGCAGTTCTAGAAGTCCTCAAAGGGCACTTTCCACGTGCTGACCTTCAGTGGTTTTCACATGATTCTTCTAGATGTTGTTGTGATTCTAAGCTTTACTACCTAAGCCCCTCTAACTGCTCCCTCTAATTTTCCCAAACCACTTCATACACAGAGACCTCATGATGTCACAGCCGATTACTGGTCATAATTCTAAGGCCATTTAGGCGAGGAGGATCTTTCCTCTCTTTTGGGTGGTGCTTTATTAATAAGATTTGCACACTAAAGTGTTAAAGAATTTATTATGAAACAAATATTTCTTTCTGGGATTTCTTGTAACCCTGCCTATGCTACAACAGACATAAAATTGAGGGAACATGTTGGAACAGGCGTAAATAGGAATCCCAATTCCAGTGTTGTCATTAGAATAGTTGTACTACAGTAATGTCAAGGTTTTGTTCATGAGGTGAGCTCATTGAGCCTGGCTTCGTTGTCTCTCAGAATGCATTCTCTTGTAGCAGGCCCACCCCCATATGACCTGAAAATGGTCTTGTGTCAGGTCTACTCACAAGTTCACCAGATGTGTCCTGACTCAATCAGCAAACAGAGCTTGAATTCTTTGCTGGAGGCTCTTAGGCTGTACTGCAAGTAGATTTCCATCGGGCCCATTTTTCTAGTTAGTTCTCCAGACATACTCCAGGTATGTCCAACCACCAGCACTCCCCTCACCTCCCCGCCCCCGCCAAATATATGAATCATGACTCTTCCAAGGAGGCTCCCCAATACACTCACAAAGGACTTTTGTAAGACTTCCCCTGCAGTCTTTCAAATATGCATGGTCCCAGTAGATTCCTGAGTATGGGTATATCACAAAATCATGAAGGCCTCACAGGGAAGGGATATGTTATTTTGAATGTTCTCCTGTACGTTGTATGAGGTACAGCAGGCTGAGGGCAGGGTGGTAGGTTGAATGAGGTAAGATGAATTACCACGGCTGCATCTGTTTCCAAAATTGTTTCTAAAATTTAGATATCAGGGTCAAATCAGGCTTATACTGTTGCTAGAGGAGGCACAAGGGACTAAAATCAGCATGACGGCAGGACTGGGCTTCTTCTGGAGACTTTTGGAGAGAATTTCTTTCCTTGCCTTTTCCAAGTGCCTATAAGATAAAAGAATGGTTGTCTTAAGTATTGTCTCTATTTTGCTCGACATACGCTTATCTTGTTGTTGCCTTTATTGTCTTTGTGGGTTTATGTATATGGCAGTGCCTCTCCTTATACCTCTCCTAGCTGTCCCAGGCATAACCACCACTGTGGGAGCTGGGGGTGGCAGTAACCCAGCAGTTCTACCACAATATTTCCCTAGAGTTAACGATCTTCAAAATTCTAACTTTAGTTTATTTCTTCCAGAATCAATGCCTTCCAGAACAAGGTATGAGTCATGTGGGGATTCCATCCAATTCCAATTAAGGTGCCAGACCCACCTTCCCTCAACCTCAATACCATAGCCAGAGAGTTTCACACCTGGTCAGGCAGGTTCTACTGCCCATAAACAGCAGTAAGCAGCTACAGAAGAATGACCATCACCCTTCAGTTCCCCTTTAAGACTAAGGGTGTGAACTATCTGAGGGGGTGGTTGAGGCAGGTTAGTATAGGAAACAGGGAAGGCGGCTTGTCAGAACAAAGCCCGCCAAAGACCCTGGTCATGAGGTCCACTTTGAAAGTCCCAGATTACTTTGTTCCCATTGACAAGTTTGGAACAAGACCTCATTTAAAACAGAGATTCAGCTTTCAATGAAACTCATAATTATATTTTTTCCCTTGTAAGGGAACAGGTGAATAAGCCCAGACCTTTATTAGGATATGCTGTTTATAATGGTTTAGGATGGTTAACAGAGGAGTCTGTCACCATAGATTACATCACTCTCTCTGCATGGAATGACAAGAAGGAATCTGTGATGTGGGGTGGTTACCCCCTGAGTTGTGTAATTTTACTATCAAGGCTAGATATAAAGTAAAGAGCGCCCCCTGGTGGTTCTACCCATTGACTGTTTATGTGGCAGGTGGAACTGCAATTGTCACTGAAAAACACAAACAGGCTTTAGCCAATCACACTGCTCAAGCCCTTAATGGCTCCAAAGTAGCAATTTCCTTACTAAATGAAGAAACTACCTGTATTAGTCAGCCAAAGAGGTGCTGGTGCAAAGTACCAGAAATCTGTTGGTTTTTATAAAGGGTATTTATTTGGGATAAAAGCTTAACAGTTACAAGGCCTTAAAGCGTCCAACTCAAGGTACCATGATAGGTATTTTCTTACCGAAAGTCTGTTGCCACGTGTTGACACAAGATGGTGGGCCTGGTCTCTCCTTCCTTCTTCCTCTTAAGGCTCTGTGGGTTCAGCTTCTGATCTCAGCTGTAAGCTGGCATAATATTTGTTTCTTTCCAGGCTTCCTCAGGTCAGCTGCTCTGTTCCCTTCAGCTGCAAACTATCAGGCAAATGGCTCATCTCTCTTCCCGGGGCTGCAGGATCAAAGTTATCTCCTCTGCCATGTCTATGGAGCTCTCTTTCTTCCTGTGCCTTCTTCTGTGCATCTTCTTTAGTGAGTGTCCATTTATATAGCCCACCAAGGGGGTGCAGATTAACCTGAGTTACACCCTACTGAAATGGTCAAATCAAAGCCCTAATCTTAGCATAATTTAATCAAAGACATCTCAGCTGAATCTAACACAATTAAAGGGGATCACGCCCAGAGGAACAGACCAGCTTACAAACATAATCTCTCTTTTTGGAATTCATAAATGATCTCAAACTGCCACACTACCCAACTACAAAAAGTAGTTTTACAAAATAAGATGGCTTTAGATATTCTAACTGCGTCACAAGGTGGGACCTGTACACTCATTAATGTTCAATGTTGTGTACATGTTTTTATAGGTCTAATAGCTTTTGGTTAAGGACTCCTATTATTCTGTTGTCTTTTATGCTTTTGCTGTGGAATATGGATGGAATGCTTGTCCTATGGTCAATGTAGGCTACTACGTGAGGGTGATTGTGGGGACGCAGGGCCCCCCTAAGTCTTCCGCACATAGCTGCCTGTGTGACCTAGGCATAATTTAAAGGTTAACAAGCCTCCCCAGAGGGAAGAGATTGTATAGAAGTTATCATAAACTATGATCTTCCTAAAGCAGTAAACGTCCTTGGTAAACGTCCTTCCTATGAGGATAGTGATAACATTACCACACCCCACGTGTATGCTTCGTGTGACCTTAGCAGGAACTCTGTTCTCATACCCTATGGAATGTCCTTGTTCTAAATCCCCTCACATATTACCCCTCATTTTCTCATCTGTTTGTGGAGTGCTATCTTTATTCATTCTTTGGCTGGTCACAGTCAAAGATTCTCTCCTGTCCCTAAGTCCCAATAAAGCTTATGCCTGAATAAATGCCAGGTGTGTTCTTTGGTCTCATGGCCTCACCAACTTGCAACCTTCAGCAGTTGGGTTGTAATACTCTTCCAAATAAAGTTAGTGTTTTGAGGGGGAACTGCAAGTCTCTTTGCTACTTATGGCAGAACCCCTATGCCTCTGGACCAGAACTGAGTGAAGTGGCTTGCTTCTCCCAGAGTGGCCCCCTGCTTTGCAAGTGGGGCACTGGGCAGGTGGTAGCTACTGGTCTTCTTGGCTTATCCCTTATTATGTGAAACCTCTGCTCTATGATCAAACTGGGGTGATATGAGGCAGAGGCAATTGGGGACTACTATTTTTAACCTTCCATGCCTACAAATGAATTCTGGATGGAGGAAAGGAGTCCCAGTCCTCTCAGCTGAACCTGTGTGGATTAGATCTTCTGGAGAAGGAGCTGGAAGGGTGAAGGATTTTGGTGGCCTGTCCCTTTTAGCATGAATCTTTAGCCCTGGGAGCTTGGGAGCTGGGGGTACTTCTTGGCTGCCCCTGCACTTAGTAGAGCTTCTATCACACTTATCTGAGTGTGGATGGGAGTGGGTTATGAGGTATAAGCGTGGGTCATGACTCAAATGGTATAGACCCGCACTGTTTTCATGACTATTTAGAAAATTTTCTTGAATAAGTGTTTTCCATTTGCTGTATGCCCTTAGGACAATATCCAGAAAATTAAAATGATTGTTTTTATAATTTCAAACAGAGCAATGATTTTTCCTCTGGCTAGATGGTGTACTGAGCTTCTTAGACCACCATTACAGAAACCTTGTCCTGCTTTCCCATTCTTCATAATTTAAAATTTTAAACATTAAGAGAATGATTCTATTTTCAACAATATGCTGGACTAAATATGCCAAAATATTCTACATCAGATGGTGGCAATGTAATATAATTCTGGATAAAATATTGAACAATTATTTTTTTTAACGACATACGCACATGAATTGGCAAATGTGGCAGTTTGAGATTATTTATGAATTCCAAGAAGAGAGATTATGTCTGTAAACTGGTCTGTTCCCCTGGGCATGATACCCTGTGTTAGTCAGCCAAAGGGGTGCTGATGCAAAGAACCAGAAATCTGTTGGTTTTTATAAAGGGTATTTATTTGGGGTAAAAGCTTACAGTTACAAGGCCTTAAAGCATCCAACTCAAGGTACCATAAGAGGTATTTTCTCACCCAAAGTCTGTTGCCACATATTGATGCAAGATGGTGGGCCATATCTGTGAGGGTTCAGCCTTCCTTTTCCCTCTTAAGGCTCCATGGGCCCAGCTTCTTCCAATCTCAGCTTTAGGCTGGCATAGGGCTCAGCTGCTCTGTTCTCTTCAGCTACAAACTATCAGGCAAATGGCCCATCTCTCTTCCCAGGGCTGCAGGATCCTCTTCCATGTCTAAGGAGCTCCTTTCCTCTTTTCTTGCTTATCTGCTTCTATGTCCTCCTTGAGTGAGTGTCTGTTTATACAGCCCACCAAGGGTGTGGGGACTCAACCTTGCATGCCCTAATGACAAGGTCGAATCAAAGCCCTAATCCTAACATCATCAAGTAAAGGTAAACCGTTTGAATTTAATACAGTCAAAGGGTATCACGCCCAGAGGAACCGACCAATTTACAAACATTAATCTCTATCTCTTTTTTAAAATTCATACGTAATATCAGACTGCCACATACCATTTGATTGTATTAGATTCGGCTGAGATGTCTTTGCTTAAATTATGTTAAGATTAGGGCTTTGCTTTGACCACATCAGTAGGGTGTAACTCAGGTTAATCTCTGCTCCCTTGGTGGGTGGATATAAAGGGACACTCACTCAAGATGGAGAAAAGAGAAAGCGCTCCATAGATACAGCAGAGGAGAGAACTTTGATCCTCTGGCCCCAGGGAGAAATGAGCCATTCACCTGATAGTTTGCAGCCAAAGAGAACACAGCAGCTGAGCAGCTAAGGCTTGAGAGACCAGGCAGAGACTGCCTGCCATCTTGCTTCAACACATGGCAGCTGACTTGGGTGAGAAAATACCTCTTATGGTACCTTGAGTTGGACTCTTTAGGGCTTTGTAACTGTAAGCTTTTACCCCAAATAAATATCCTTTATAAAAGCCAACAGAATTCTGGTACTTTGCATCAGCATCCCTTTGGCTGAAAAATACAGCAAAAAATAACTAATAGCCAGGCCAACAAAAACTGAAATGGTAACTCAGAGTCGTAGGCTCAGCACAGAAATCACTTTTTGTTGTGAGATCATCTGCTGAACCCTGTGAACTTAGTTGGTTTTAGTTTCTTGGTTATTTGGGTGGGGTAACAAATCCCAGTTCCTTTGCAAGCTGGGAAGCCTACTAGTAGACCTCCCATAAATCTGGGGCTCCTCAGTATAACAATGAATGAAAAATGCCATTTCCACTTCGCTCATGGAGAAATATCAAGAAAACTATATCCTGTCATAAAGCTTTGGCTGTGGAGAGGGATAAAAATTGTACTAAGAGTCAGTAATAAGCTGGTAACAAGGTGGATGATTTTGGAGTCCTAGACATTTTGAGAAAATTAGGGTAAAAATGGATGAAAATTTTGATATAGTTCTGATTGTTTCTTAAGATCAGGTGGATAATCAATTCTAATTTAGTCTCTTTCTTAGAACTGAATTCTTAAGCAGTTTTTCTTAGGAGGTAGGGAGTATTGGGTTGGAGGGAGTAATGATCTGATCAAGATATGGTGAGTTCTGTGGACCCACTTTATAATTATTTGCTCCATAAGAAGAGAATTCAGGCCCTGATTGAAGGCCAGCAGTTTATTATAGCTTTCGGTTTCAAGAAGAGGCCCAAAGGACTATCTTCCTGTAGTCTGTTGGCTGTTCTAGAATCTTAGCAGAGAATGGCCATTTCATTTGAAGAAACACCATACAGCTCTACCCCCAATTGGCAGAGGCTCGGGAATGCTACAAGTGCTGGATTCTGACTCTAAGGGACAAGAATAAAGCCAGATGCAGATGGCTGAAGATGAGTGGATTTCAGGGATTTTGAAATTCTGAGAAATTTTCCACAACATTGTCTCAAAGTGGAGTGGCTACTTCAAATCAGAAGCCAGAATCCTCTTCTGTCAGTTGATAGTTTGTTTTAGAAATCAT
This sequence comes from Chaetophractus vellerosus, assembly GCA_004027955.1. Classification (NCBI taxonomy): domain Eukaryota; kingdom Metazoa; phylum Chordata; class Mammalia; order Cingulata; family Chlamyphoridae; genus Chaetophractus; species Chaetophractus vellerosus. The sequence goes on along the minus strand of PVKH010025423.1, from coordinate 3,616 downwards.
TTGACTTGGAGGATTTGAAATTCCCCATTTTTCAAACAAGTATTTCTGACCTCTCACTAAACAAGAGCAACCCAGACTACTTTGCTTTTCTTCTGGGTTATTGAATGCTTATAATCAAGCAGAAAACCAAATTTTGGGGGATGTGACAGTTTGAGATTATTTTTGTTGAGTCTCAGAAGAGAAAGATTCTGTTTGTAAACTAATATATTCCTCTGGGTTTGATACCCTTTGATTGTATTAAATTCAGTGAGGAGCCCTTGATTAAATTACCTGTTAAGATTAGGGCTTTGATTCAACTATGTCAGTAAGGTGTGACTCAGGTTGAGCCCGGCTCTGTTGGCGGGCCGATATAAATGGACAGTCACTCAAGACAACACACTGGAAGAGAGAGAGCTCTGTCATTTTTGATCCTAGGATCCCAGGAAGAGGGATGAGCCATTCGCCTGAGAGTTTGCAGCTGACCTTGGGAAGAGAGTCAAGACTGATATAGGAAGCCCTGAGAGACAAGCACTTTGCCAGTCTACAGCTGAGATCAGGAAGAAGCTGGGTGTTTTTGAGATGCTTGTTGGAAAAGGCCTAGATTGTTCTGAAGAGACTGTTGGTAGGAATATGAAGCCTAAAGTTACTTCTGATATGAAAATGTATTTTGACATTCCATTAATCACTAATATCTGCTCGCAACGTGGGAATTCAGGAGGTTTGCTCTTTGAGAAGCTAGTTACCTCTGCTCACCAGCCCCTGTAGTTCTAGAAGTCCTTAAGAGACACTTAACATGTACTGAACTTCAACGGTTTTCACATGATTCTTCCATATGTTGCTAACATTCTAAGCTTTACCGCAAGGCACTAAAGCCTCTCCAATTGTTCCCTCTAATTTTCTGTAGCATGCACAAGACCTAGAAACCTAATGATGTCACAGCTGAATACTAGTCTTAACTCTGAGGCCATGTTGGTGAGGAGGATGTTTTCCTCTCTTTTCGGTGGTGCTTTATTAATGGAATGATTTGCCCACCAGAGTGTTAAAGAATTTATTATGAAACAAATAAATGTTTCTTTCTGGGCTTTCTTATAACCCTGCCTATGCTACAGCAGACATATAGTTGAGGGCACATGTTGGAAGAGGCACAAATAGGAGTCCCATTTCCAGTGCTGCCATTAGAATAGCTGTACTACCCTAATGACAAAGGTTTGTTCTTGAGCTGAGTTCATTGTGCCTGGCTCTTTTGTCCCTCAGGATGAATTCTCTTGTAGCAGCCCCACCTCATAACCTGAAAATAGTCTTGTGTCAGGTCTCTTCACAAGTTCACCAGATGTGTCCTGAATCAATCAGCTAACAGAGCTTGAGTTCTCTCCTTGAGATGCTCAGGCTGTACTGCCAGTAGATTTCCATTGGGCCCATTTCTCCAGACATGCTCCAGGGATGTCTGACCACCAGCACTCCCCTCGTCTCCCCCCAAATATACGAATCATGAGGCTTCCCCAAGCCACCCACATTGGACTTTTGCAAGACTTCCCCTGCAGTCTTTCAAATATGCCTGGTCCCAGTAGATTCCTGAGTATGGGTATATTGTGTAATCGTGAATGCATCACAGGGAAAGGATATGCTGTTTTGAGTGTTCTCCTGTATGTTGTGTGAGGTACAGTGGGCACGGGGACAGAGTGGTAAGAAAGATCAATCAGCAGAGCTGCTTCTGTATTCCAAATTGGTTCTGAAATTTAGATATCAGGGCCAAATCAGGCGTACACTGTTGCTAAAGGAGGCACTAGGGAGTCTGTTAAACTGGAATACATCTTAGGAGGAAGTACACAGTGCTTACCAGTTAGACAGATATAAGCTAGCATCTTGATTCACCCTTATTAGCTATGACTTTAAACATGACACTGCCTGCGTCTGTTTCCTCATCTTTTACAAGAAGGTAGAGATAGTACAGTTTGGTTGTAGTACAGTTTACTAGTACTGCTATGAACTAATACATGTAAAATGCTTAGAATGGGGCCTGTCTCAGTTGAATAAATGTTAATATTAGTACATCTTTTCTAAATGAATTGAGAACAAAGGTACCAACAGGTATTTCAAGCCTCACAGAACTGCCTATCAGCTCTTGGTAGATCCACTCCCCTGTCAGTAAAAATCTTGCTATCAAGATCTCTGTACTTCCAGGAAATTACCAGAGAAGCTGGTGCTGGAAGGATTTGGGACATACCTGTAAACATTTACAACAGGGAATTGAATGAGAAAGAAGCCACAAGTGAAGATAAGTTCCAGGAGTACAGGGATTTCATTCTGTTTTGTTTCTACTGTATCCAAAGTACCTAGGACAGAGTATAAGCTCAATAAATGTTGGTTGAATAAATGAATGGCAACAGGGAATTAGAGAAAGAAGGAGTAGGAATATTCAGAGAAGGTACAGGGCTTCACACACACCCACAGATCCCCGCACATATTAGGCTCCCTTCTTCCATACCTGGCATTCAGCCAAGATTGTATGCTGTGGAACAAACAGGAAAAGAAATCCACAATTTACCTGAGGTCATTCAAACAGCAGAGTAAAAAAAGTTGTCTTCCAACAATGATAATCTCCAGGTGTTACCTACCAACAAGTACTGGATAATTATAGTAAATATCTGATAACAAATAAAAGCTGATATAGAAATATATGTAAATTCAATGTATATGGTTCCCTTTTCATCCAGAAGATCAGTTATTTTCAGCTAAAGAGGAGTTTCTCTAAGATGGTCTCAAGAGCCATTGCAAAATCTCTTGGCTTTACCAAACATAGAGTAGAGGTTCAGGGTTCAGGGAGGGTTGTGGTGAGAAAGGACCACCCCCCCCCCCCAAAGTAAAAGCTCAGGTGAAGAGTCAAGGGGAATTGATTTCATCCAGAACCAGTATATTAGGTTCCTACTGTGGCTATACTAATTTCCACAAACATGGTAGTTTAAGACAGCCCATTGATTTTCGTACATTCCTGGAGGTGAGAAGTCTGAAATGGGTCGCTCAGTGGACTAAAATTAGGGTGTCGGCACAGCTGGGCTCCTTCTGGGTGTTTTGGGGAGAAGTTCTTTCCTTGCCTTTTCCAACTTCTAGGGGTTTCCCGCATACATGGCTCCTGCCCTGCTTCCATCTTCAAAGGAAACCATAGCTGGTCTAGCTCTTCTCCAATTACCATCCCCCTGGTTCTCTCTCTTCGGCCTCCTCCCTGTTACACAGTTTCAGGACCCTGTTGTCACACTGGCCAGCAAAATACTTTTTAAGGTCAGCTGATAATTAGCAATCTTAATTCCATCTGCAACCTTACTTCTCCTTTGCCATGAAGAGAACATATTTACAGGTTACGCCACCAGGACTCAGATGTGTGCAGGTGGGGTTGGTGACATTATTCTGCCTACCACAGTGAGGGTACTTTCAAATGGGCTTAAAAATGTGCAGCATTGTCAGCACCATGTTTTTCCTTAACCAAATTTGCTCTGCTTGCTCTTTGGAGCATGATAAGGAGGGGCTCAAGACTGGAGAAAAGATGTAGGGAGGTGTGGAAACAGATGATTGACTCAGAGCAGGAAGAGCTGCTAAACTTCTGTCTTCAAGAATGTGTGCATGGTGGGGATTACCCAGAGAG
>PVKH010025422.1:0-13423 GCA_004027955.1 Chaetophractus vellerosus | reverse complement strand
CTGTGCTTTCTAATAAGGTGGCCACTAGGTACATGTGGCTGTTTAAATTTAAACTAATTAAAATAAAATAAAAAATGCACTTCCACAGTTGCACTAGCCACTTTTTTTTTTTTTTGTTATTTCACTTTTTTTTTTAAAGAGGTACCAGGGATTGAACCCTGGACCTCTTACATGGGAAGCAAGCACTCAACCACTTAGCTACACCTGCTCCCCAACTAGCCACATTCTTCTCTCCATCTGTCACTCTTTTCAAGATCAAATTCCTGATCTTGAAGAGGGGTTAGGGTCTCGCCTAAATTGGGTCAGGTGCCCATCCTCTTGGCCACAGTAGAACTGGTCATTGTAATTTATGAGTCTGCAGAGACCATGTGGAATGGAAGGAAGAGTTTGTTTCCCACAGAAAAACAGATTGTTATCAAAAGAAATTTGTTAGTTTGTTTTTTGTTTATTAGTAGTAGTAGTGAAATAATGAAAATGCTCTAATGATGATTGAGGTGATGAATGCACAACTATGTGATTATAACAGATACCATTGATTATACACTTTGGATGAAATGTATACTCTATTAATATGTATATCAATAAAATTGTTTTAAAAAAAGGTATAGGAATATTGGGCAACAGAAACAGATGTCTGCTACATTAGTCTTCAAGATTGTGATGATATTTATACATTTCCGTTAACATTTATACATTTGCCTTTTAGTTTTGGTTGATTTGATTGTATAGAGGTTTAACAGTATATTGACTACTTTTTTGGTAGTATCTGCAGTTTCAGTAATTAAAGCATTATAGTTAGAATCATTCTTTTCAGGTATTAAGCCCTTTTACATTTAATCATAGTTGATAATTACTCAAGTTTTTTAGTTTAGAGATTTATTTATTTATTTATACAAGTTTTAAGGATCTTGACTTGATTTTCTTTGAATTAAGGACAATCATGGTATGTAGTACATTAGACTTTTTCAGTTTTTATTCTGCTTTGTTATTAAAGATACTTGTATTTTTAAAAAGAAATCTAAAAAAAAAATCTGGGGAAGCGGATGTGGCTCAAATGGTTGGGCATCTGTCTACGATATGGAGGAACCCGGGTTCGATCCCTGGGACCTCCTGGTAAAATAAAGGTGAGTAGGCGAGCTGGGCCCGCGTGGCGAGCTACAGGCCTGCAGGGTGGGTGGCGTGCCAGTCCCGCCAAGCCATGTAGCAAGATGATGACACAACAAAGGAGAGACGCAGGGGAGAGCCAAGGCGCGACACTCCAGAAACCAGGACCTGAGGTGGTGCAAGTGACAGGTTGCCTCTCTCCCACATTGGAAGTCCCTAGGATCAGATCCCGGTGAAGCCTGGAGGAGAAAAATGAGAAGAGAAGGCAAGAAACAGACACAAAAGTTCACCCGGAGAATGTACACAGACAGCAGGTGGGAGTGTGGGGTGGGGAGGAACTCATAGAACTGTACACCAAAAAAAAAGTCAAAAAAAAATTTATCTGTTCTTACCCACATGTATTTCCATAGCAACTTATTTTTTGCAGATGTTATTATAACTTGAATTAGGAACTAAAGATTGAGTGTTTTTTAAAAAAATGTTTAACAAATCAATTTTATTGATATTAATAAACATACAGTTCATCCAAAGTGTACAATCAATGGTATTTGGTATAATAAAGATTGAGTTTTTTTTATAACTGTGTTGCCTGTTTAATTAAAAATTAAAATTCATGACATTTTTATAAGTATTTTATAAAAGCTGCATGAATGAAAAACAAGATGGAATGAAGCATAAAACTAATTAGAGGGAACAGATGCCAGATGCTTTTTAATGACCTTTCAGAAAGAATTGTTAGGTTTTAGATGCCAAGAATTTTTTTAAAAGATACTTTTTAAAATGTTATTTATTTATTTATTTTTTTAAAGATTTATTTATTTTATTACATATCTCCCCCCCACCCTGCTGCGGCGACGCGCCGAGACTGGTCACTGCGCAGGCGCGGCTTTCTCCGCTTGTGGGCGGCTGCTTCCATTCACGGCCGGCTTTCAGTTCGCGGGTGGCTGGCTGCGCTCCATTCGCGGGCGACCTGCCCTGCCCGTGGCAGCTAAAAAATGTGTTATTTTGAAATAATTTAAAAATTACAGAACAGTTGCAAAAACAATGCAAACCCCATACAGAGAACTCCAATCCCCCAGATAACCCAGTCCACCAATTTTAACATTTTGCCTCCTTCACTCTCTCCCTTCCTCCTCCCCTCCCTCCCTCCCTCCTCATCTTTCTCTCTCCTTCTGTGTCTCCTGCCCTCCTCCCTTCTCTCTGTCTCTATCATCTATTTTCTGAACATTTTACAACAGGATTCACACATTACACTGAGCCTGGACCGGCTTCATGCCTAGCCAGTTTGGGATGGCTTCCTTTTTTTTTTTTTAAAGCAGTTGTATTCACAGAATGTGTAAGTCTTCCAAAGTATACAATCAGTGGCTCTCAGTATAATCAGAGAGGTGTGTATTCATCATCACAATCAATTTTAGAACATTTTCATTGCTCCAAAAAGAAAAACCCCTTAACCCTTATACCTCAGTATTAACACTTAGCATTGGTGTGGTACATTTGTAACGATTGGTGAAATAATATTAAGACACTATGTAACCATAGTCTATAGTTTGCAGTAGATGTATTTTTTCCCATATACCTCCCTATTATTAGCACCTTGTAATAGTGACGTACATTTCTTCTAGTTCATGGAAGAACATTCTTATATTTGTCTTATTAACCTCATTCATTGTCCTCAACAGGGTTCACTATATTATACAGTTCCATGTTTTGTCCTCCAGCTTTCCTACTAGTGACATGCATGACGCTAAACTTCTCATTTAAACTACAATCACATGTATAATTCAACACTCTTATTACACTCACATTAAAATCTCCTGGTAACCTATATCCTAGATTTTAACTCCATAAGTTTCCTTATTATAATAAGTTCGGATTAGTGACATCATATAATATTTGTCCTTTTGTATCTGACTTATTTCACTTAATATAATGTCCTCAGGGTTCATCCATGTAGTTGCGTGCATTAGGACTTTATTCCTTCCTACAGCTGAGTAATATTCCATCATATGTAAATACCATATTTTGTCTTATGGCATGTCTATACTTATCTATCTGAGGAACTGCCAAAATGTTTTCCACAGTGGCTGCACCATTCTACATTCCGATCAGCAGTGAATAAGTGTTCCTATATCACCACTCCTTTACAGCATTTCTAGTTTTCGGTTTATTAGTTGCTATGTTAGTAGGTGTGGAATGATACCACAATGCAGTTTTGATTTGCATTTCCCCAATAACTAGTGATGTTGAGCATCTTTTCATGTGCCTTTTAGACATTTGTATTTCCTCTTTGGAAAAATGTCTATTCAGGTCTTTTGCCAACTTTTAAAACTGGGTTGTTTGTCTTTATATTGTTGAGTTGTAGAATTTCTTTATATATTTTGGATATTAAACTCATCAGATATGTGGTTTCCAAATATTTTTCTCCCAATGAATAGGCTCTCTTTTGACTTTCTTGATAAAGTCCTTTGAAGCACAAAGTATTCAGTTTTGAGGAAGTCACATTTATTTTTTTTGTTGTTGTTGTTGCTTGTGCTTTGGGTGTAAAGTCTAAGAAACCACCGCAAGATCTTGAAGATGTTTCCCTTCATTTTCTTCTTGGAGTTTTATAGTCCTGGCTCTTATATTTAGGTCTTTGATCCATTTTGAGTTAATAAGATGTGAGATAGGACTCCTCTTTTTTGGGGGGGGTGGGGACGATATGGATATCCAGTTCTCCCAGCACCATTTGTTGAAGAGACAGTTCTGTCCCTGTTGAGAGGGCTTGGTAACCTTGTCAAAATCAATTGACCATAGATGTTTTAGGGTCTACTTCTGAACTCTCGATTCCATTGATCACCATGTCTGTCTTTATGCCAGTACCATGCTGTTTTGACCACTGTAGCTTTGCAATATGCTTTTTAATTTTTTTGTTCTTTTTTTATTAATATCTTGTGTTAACATAGGTTTGTTCAGTTTCAAAGAAGAGCAGCCTTTTTTTTTTTGCCCCCGCCCCCAAGAAGAACAGCCTTAATATGCAATTTCACTATTCATATTTCACATGTGTTTTTATGTGCTATATAGTTCCATGTTACATTTTTTAGCTTTCCTTTTCGTAGTAATATATAATATACATGATCTTAGATTTTCCCTTTAAACCCTTTTCATACCCATTATGTTGGGCTCTCACCTTTTCTGTTCATTTTCAAAGGTTAACCCACATCCTTTATACCAATTATGCACAAGTTAACTCTCAGCTTTCCATTCTCTAACCTCACTCTATTTTCTGGTGACCCATATTCAAGTTATTAACTCCGTGAGATTACACAATATATTTATTTATTTTTATTTTTTTAAAGATTTATTTATTTTATTACATATCTCCCCTTCCCCCCGCTGCGGTGACGCGCCGAGACTGGTCACTGCGCAGGCGCGGCTTTCCCCGCTTGTGGGCGGCTTCTGCTTCCATTCACGGCCGGCTTTCAGTTCGCGGGTGGCTGGCTGCGCTCCATTCGCGGGCGACCTGCCCTGCCCGTGGCGGCTACATAATATATTTAGTTCATAATTGCACAATCATACAGTATTTATCTTTTTGTGTCTGGCTTGCTTCACTCAACATAATGCCTCCAGGTTCATCCATGTTGTCATCTGCTTTACGACTTCATTTCTTCTTACAGCTGCATAATATTCCGTCGTGTGAATACACGACAATATCTATTCATTGATTGATGGACACCTGGGTTATTTCCATCTTTCGGAAATCATCAGTAATACTGCTATGAACATTGGTATGCAAATGTCTGTTCGTTTCACTGCTTACAGTTCTTCTGGGTGTATACATAGTAGTGGTATTTCCAGGTCACATGGCAAGTCTATATTCACCTTCCTTAGGAACTGCCAAACAGTCCTCCACAGTGGCTGTACCATACTACATTCCTACCAATAGTGAATAAGTGTTCCTATCCTTCTACATCCTCTCCAACACTAGTAGTTCTTTGTCTTTTTAATAGTGGCTATTCTGATAGATAAATGATATCTCTTTGTAGTTTTGATTTGCATTTCCCTAATTGCTGGTGCCCTTGAACATTTTTCCATGTGCTTTTTTGCCATTTATATTTCTTCTTTGAACAAATGTCTATTCAAGTCTTTTGCCCATTTTTTAATCGTGCCGTGGTCTTTTTATTGTTGCGTTGTAGCATCTCTTTATATTTCATGGCTATTAAACCCTTATTGGATATGTGATTTTCAGATATTTTCTCCCATTGAGTCAGCTGCCTTTCCACCCTTTTGACAGTCCTTTGAGATGCAAAAGTGTTTAATTTTGAGGAGGTCCCATTTATCTGTTTTTCTTTTGTTACATGTGCTTTGGGTGTAAGGTCCAAGAAACTACCACCTACTACAAGGTCTTGAAGATGTTTCCCTACATTTTCTTCTAGTAGTTCTGTGGTCCTGGCTTTTACATTTAGGTCTTTGATCCATTTTTTAGTTGATTCTTATATAGAGAGTGACATAGGGGTCCTCTCTAATTCTTTTGGTTATGGCTGTCCTGTTCTCTCAGCACCATTTGTTGAAGAGAATATTTTATCCTATTAATATGACTTTGGTAGGTTTGTCAAAGACCAGTTGGCCATAGAGATAAAGGTTTATATCTGGATTCTCAATTCTGTTCCACTGATCAATGTGTTTATTTTTACGCCAATACCGTGCTGTTCTGACTACTGTAGCTTTGTATTTATTTCATGATCACACAGGAAAATTCCTTCCATGTCACTCTTCTTTTTTTAGAATGTTTTTGGCTATTTGGGTACACTTTCTTTTCCAAATGAATTTGGTAATTGCTTTTTCAATTTCTGTAAAGTAGGCTTTTGGAATTTTGATTGGTATGCATTGAATCTATAAATCATATTGGGTAGGATTGGGACTGCTTCACGATATTTAGTCTAACAATCCATGAACATGGGATGTCTTTTCATTTGCTTACGTCTTTGTTGATTTGTGTTACCATTGTTTTGTGGTTTTCTGCTTATAGGTCTTGTTCTTCTTTGATTAAATTGATTCCTGTGTATTTGAGTCTTTTTGTTGCTATTGTAAATGGATTTTCTCCCCTAATACCCTCCTCAGATTAATACTAGTGTACAGAAACATTACTGATTTTTGCATGTTTATCTTGTATGTTACCACTCTGCTGAACTCATTTATTAGCTCAAGTAGCTTTGTCATAGACATTTCAGGATTTTCTAAATATAGAATCATGTTATCTGCAAATAGAGTTTTACTTCCTCTTTTGCTATTTGAATGTCTTATTTATTTATTTTCTTGTCTAATTGCTTTAGCTAGAACTCCTAGCACAGTGTAGAATAACAGTGGTGACAAGTGGACATCTTTGTCTTGTTCCCGATCTTAGAGCTTTTAACCTTTCCCCATTGAGTACAATGTTGCCTGTGGTTTTTTCATATATACCTTTTATCATATTGAGGAATTTTCCTTCTACTCCTAACTTTGGAAGTGTTTTTATCAAGAAAGGATGCTGGATTTTGTCAAATGCCTTTTCTGCATTGATCAAGATGATCATGTGGTTTTATTCCTTCAATTTGTTAATGTGGTGCACTGTCCTTTGATTTTCTTACATTGAACCAGCCTTGCATACCAAGAATAAATCCCACTTGGTTGTCATGTACAAGTCTTTGGATACGCTGTTGGATTCTATTTACAAGTATTTTGTTGAGAATTTTTGCATCCATGTTCATTAGAGAGATTGGTCCTTAATTTGCTTTTGTTTTAGTATTTTTATCTGGCTTTGGTATTAGGGTGTTGTATGCTTCATAAAATTTGTTGGGTAATTTTTCCTCCTTTTCAATTTTTTGAAAGAGCTTAAAGAGTTTTCGTGTTATTTCTTCTTGAAATGCTGGGTAGAATTCACCTGAGAAGCCGGGACTTTTCTTTGGGAGATTTTTGATGACTGATTCAGTGTCTTTAAATGTGATTGCTTTGTTAAGTTCTTGTATTTCTTGTAGCATCAGTGTAGGTTGTTTGTGCTTTTCTAGGAATTCGTCCATTTCATCTAGGCTGTCTATTTTATTGGCATACAGCTTCTCATAATATCCTCTTAATGATCCTTTTTATTTCTGTGGGGTCAGTCATAACTTCACCTCTTGCATTTCTGATTTGATTTGCATTTTCTCTCTTTTTTCCTTTGTTAGTCTAGCTTGGGGCTTGTCAATTCTATTGATCTGCTCAAAGAATCAGCTTTTGGTTTTATTGATTTTTCTCTAGTGCTTTTTTTCTGTTCTCAATTTCATTTATTTCTATTCTGATCTTTATTATTTCTTTCCTTTTGCTGGCTTTGGGTGTGGTTTGCTGTTCTTTTTCTAGTTACTCCAATTATTCAGGTAGATCTTTGATTTTAGCTCTGTCTTCTTTTTTAATGTAAGCTGAGGGGTATAAATTTCCCTCTCAGCACTACCTTTGCTGTATCCCATAAGTTTTGGTAAGTTGTATTCTTGTTTTCATTCTCTCAGTATATTTACTAATTACATGTACAATTTCTTCTTTGACCTACTGATTATTTAGGGGTCTATTGTTCAGCCTCCATGCAGGGCGTCCCTAGTATATGATGGTTTGCTTCTCCCTTGCTGCTTTCAGAATTTTTTCTTTATCTATTAAATTTTATTTTATTTTATTTTTTCTCTGTTTTTGACGCTTGAAATTATGAGTAGTATGTTCTTGGAGTAGGTCTGTTCGGATTTATTCCCATTGGGGGATGCCATGTTTCTTGGACATGTGAGTTCTTTTCTTTCTTGAGAGTTGGGACATTTTCAGCGATTAGTTCCTCAAATACTCATTCTGCCCCTTTTCCTTTCTCTTCTCCTTCTAGGACTCCCATAATGGATATTGTTGCATTTTGTGTTATCATTTAACTCCCTGAGCCGCTGCTCAATCTTTTCCATTATTTTCTCTCTCTTTTTTTTCTTTCTTTAATATCAGCTGTTCTGTCTTCTGTATCACTTATTCTTTTTTCTATCATTTTGAGTCTGCTGTTGTATTTCTCTAATGTGTTTTTTTTTTTTTTTTGACATTTTATGTAAGTGAAATCATACAATATGTTACACAGTAAATGTACTTCATAGTAACACAGTCATTCAGTATTTGTCCTTTTGTGTCTGGCTTACTTCACTCAACATAATGTCCCCTAACCTGAATTAGGTCTCTGTTCCTTGAAGCTATATGCATTTGAGCAAGATAATTAACATAGCTGAGCTTCAGTTTTGTGGAAAGGGAGAAATAATTTTAACTACTAGGGTATTGAGAACTATTCAGGGTAATAAATGCATATCAAACTTCTCAACCATAAGTATTCAGTAAATTGTATCTTTCCTTGGGATCTTGTTGGTGACATGTTATATCAAATTTATTTTCTATATTTAATCTTTGAAACTTTTACCAACCAGCAAGGTTCAGAAAATATTTCCAGCCTGGTATGTATTTGAAAACATGAAACGTGGTGCATGCTCTTAGTTTTGTCAAGGTAATACAAATGTGTGGTTGTTTTCAGCACATTTTGTAGCCATTTAATATTAAAAAGTTTTATAGCTAATTTCTTTCTTTGATTACAGTGCCCACATATCTCCCATCAGCATCTTACCAGCCTCTGCAGAGTAAGTAGTATGCTTAGAGAAGACAATTTTTTAAAAAATTTAAGATATTACTGAGCTGTAGAAATGAAAATAATTTATCTATTGTGCTTACTTTAGAGGAAATATTGTATATATGGCAGTGAAACTAACTAGTATTTTATGTGCTGTAGTAGGAACAACTGAAGAAAGAATCTGTTGCACTAATATATGAAATAAAGATGAGCTTTCTTCAGGTGTTTTGATACTCTGAGATAATTGAAAAATGTTGATAGTTATTTTTAACTTCTTTAAAAAAAGACTTCACATAAAAATATGGGCAGTGCCTTTATAATTGCTTTTATTTAGCTGAGTGTTCGTAAATTATTTTGCTTTTTAAATGTAGTCTTGAAAAGTCGATCGTTTAAATGTTTTTCTAAATAGTATTGAGGAACGAATTATTGCAACAACTGTTACTCCTCATCCCCAGCAACAACAGTGATATTGTGGTTGATTTGTATAGGATCATCTGTTTTGGAAAATTTCATTTTAAAATTTAAGCCCATTTCATGTATTCCTTTTATGGATTTCTTTTTGTACTTTGGATTCCCATAATCATTTGTTTTACTGGTCATAGGTTTTTAAATTCATTTTTATCTGGCCAAATACCCAGAGTGACTGCTTTTCACTAAAATGTGTTCTGTTTTGTAGCGTTTTAGAAAGAACAATTAGAGCAGCTGTGGAACAGCACCTATTTGATCTGCAGAGCAGTATAGACCATGATCTTAAGAATTTACAACAGCAAAGTCTGGTGTGTAATAATGAAGCAGGAAGTATTAATTGTGATGGGGAAGGATCTAATAACCAGTAAGAAACTTTTAAAACATTTTACTGTTATGGATTTTATTTAATTTTTTTAAAACTGTATATTTAATTTAAAAATGGTAGTCTCATCTTACTTGGGGGTTTCTGAAAGTTAGTGTGAAAAGTGGCTTTGTATATAATTGCATGTAAATTATATTTAATTAACATTGGAAATCTCATAAATCTTATATTAAGGTAGTATGTGTAGAATCTTTTATTAAGTGTAACAGAGTCAGTTTTTCTTCCTTGTACCTTAGGTGAAGTAGTGAGCTTACTATGTTGTATGAAACTTAACTTGAAAAATTTAGAATAATACTCGGTTCAAGAGATGGTTATATAGTAAGGGGGCTCATAGTGCTCTAAACAGATAGATGTAGGAGCAGCAGATTGGCACCACTCGAGAGCGTACGCTAAAAGTATGAGATCACTATTCATCACCCCCTGCCTTTTAAGTTAGCTGTTAATCATTGAATTTGTTTTAAGTTATATACACCCGTGATGTTACTTCTACTCATTATCTGACCTATTGACTTTAAATGAAGGAAAGCCTCACCTTTTTTCCTTTTACCTCAGCCTTGCACTTTAGGTTATACATGTACCTCCTCTGAGACCACAGTGTAGTGATTTTATAGTTTCATTTTGAGGACAGGTGAGAAAGATGTACCTATATTTGAAGGATTCGTAGGAAAGTTTTAAAAAAAAATGGGTAGAGTGCTTTTTTTTTTAAAAAAAATGATTTAAAAGGGCTAAATACATCTTTTCCACTAGAATAGCTCTTAAATATCAAGTGAAACTGAAAAATATTAGCAGATGTAAAAACCAGTAGCCAGAATATGTTTGATTTAGGATTGCCATATTGCACAACCGCAGAAGTGCCATGTAGATAACGATAGCCTACATGTATGGTACTACCAGCCTATGAAGGCCCTGGTTCGTGTGCTTTGAAGGCATGATTATTACTGACAACAGAATCTGTAGGAAGTATTTGGGCTGAATATGAAGCAAAACAAAGAAACAGTATCTAAAAGTGGGAAATAGAAAATGTTGGAAAGGATTTAATAGAAACATTTCTTGGTAGTCTGTCATCTTGGCCTTAGCCTAACTGGGGATTCTGAAAACCTATGCCTATACTCAGACAATATTCTTTTTCTCACCACTAGGGAAATAACTCATGGTGCTAGCATCTTTTTCAACAAAAAACTGCAGTTTTGCATATTCTAAATAACTTAAGATGGAACATCCTCAATAGGAAGTGATTCTTGTACTTGATAAAATATTGGACACTGTAGTGTCTAATACTGGGTTTGTATTTTAATTAGAACAAACAGGTCATTATGTTTAGGACTGTGTATTTGTAAGGGAAATCATTATTTTGACACACAAAACGTTTCCAAAGCCATTTATTTGCTTTTGAAAAATTTCAAAGGCGTTAACAAACAAGGTCCCTCACAACACTCTATGTAGAGGGGGAAAAAATTAGAAAATTTAATAATATAGCTTAGCAGGACAAAGACAGTATAGATTTTTATGAAAAGGACACATTTTCTTTAACAAGTAAAAGTTTCAGATCATTATTGATATTTATTTATTTTAAAGGTATTATATTCAAAATTTGGCCTGATATGATTTTTTAATCTTCATTACTAGGGTTGATATTGCTGATGATATTATTAATGCCAGTGAGAGTAACAGAGACTGTTCAGAGCCTGTGGCTAGCACTAATTTAGACAATGAAGGTATACACCAAGATTTTGTATTTGAGGATGAAGAAAATAACCAGGTAAGAAATGCAAAGACCAAAACAATCTCTAATAAGCCTACCACTCTGATTGCTTCATGTGTTCCTCTGGTACCAGAAGCCATAGTTCAGTATCTTTGGGGTAGAGAAGCAAGTGTAAAACACTTTATTTTAAAATATTTTTCTGGAAGGAAATAAACCACAGTATCAGCTGAAAGTGATTGGTGTATTGTAGGTGAGATTTACTCTTTCTAAAAACTTTTCTTTCTTTCTCAGATTTTTATTGAAGAACATTTATTCCTTCCATAATTAGAGAAAACTTAGGAACACTTTTAAAAATGACTATTCTCACTGTCACATTGTTAGTGGTAACATTTTAAAAAATAATAATTATCTTTCTAAGATGTGTTTCAAAGTTGTAAATTTTTTTTTTATTATATACCCCCTCCCCTTCTGCTTGTTCTTGCTGTGTTGATTTTTTTGCCTTCTTCTGTGTCTGCTTGTCTCCCCCCCCCGTTGCGGCGGCCCGTCGAGTCAGCTCATCCGGCGGCGGCCGCCTTGCCTGCTTGCGGGCGGCTTGTCCTGCCCACAGGGGCTTTCCCTGCCCGTGGCGGCTTTGCTCTGCCATGGCGGCTTGCCTTCTCAAGGTGGTCTGCCCGCTCAAGGAGGCCCCGGGAACCGAACCCAAGGCCTCCCACATGGTAAACTGGCGCTCTACCAATTGAGCTACAGCCGGCCCCTCAAAGTTGTAATTTTGATAACGCTTTTACAATTAATAAATGGATAAGGAGGTTTTCTTCAGTATTTCTCCATTCTAAATCATAAACTGAAGTAGGTATAATAAGGAATTTTAGAGTCACAAAATTTAGGTTTGTAGTCTGACTTTGCCTCTTAATAAAGCAGTGTAACTTTGGCCAAATTACCTAACTTCTCTGGCTGCTCTTTGATTTTCTATAAATAAATAAGATAATACCTACCTACGGACGATTATTTTGAAGGTGAATAGAGCTAAACAATTAAAAAAATGTTTTATACACTGTAAAACATTTCATAGAAGTTAGGTTGATGACACCAGTACTGCCATTGTTTCTCTGGACTCTTATTTGAGTATATTAGATTTAATCTGTTTTTTACCTATTCAAGGTTATTGCTTCTGTAGTTCCCTTGGTCTTTACTGGATTATCAGTTTCTGTTTACTGGATTATTCCCATCAGCATAAAAATATACTCTTATTTCTCCTATGTTTAGGAAAAATTCTTCTCTTGACTCTTCATCCTACTTTAGGTACATTCCCATTTCTCTGCTTCCCTTTATAATAAAAATACTTAAAAGATTTGTCTTTCTCGGGAGTGGTTGTAGCTCAGCGTTTGAGCACCTGCTTCCCGTGTACAAGGTCCTGCGTTCAATCCCTGCTACCTCCTAAAAAAGAATTGTCTATCTGTTTTCTTTAATTCCTCTTCTCCTATTCTCTCTTGTACCTACTCCAGGAAGCCTTTTGTTTCCACCATTCTTCTGAAACTGCTGTTGCAAGTCACAATGATGTCTGTTAGAAATTTTACTTGAATTTGCAGAATTTGATTCAGTTAATTGCTCCAACTACCTTGATACATTTTCTTTACTTGGCTTTCAGGATACCTCACTCCCATGGGTTTTTTTATTTTTATTTTTTAATTAAAAAAATATATTTTGAGGAGGCTGTAGGTTTATAGAAAAATCATACAGAAAATATAGTGTTCCCATACACCCCTGACCTTATGCAAAGTTTTCC
Source organism: Chaetophractus vellerosus (assembly GCA_004027955.1). Lineage (NCBI taxonomy): Eukaryota > Metazoa > Chordata > Mammalia > Cingulata > Chlamyphoridae > Chaetophractus > Chaetophractus vellerosus. Next base: position 363 of record PVKH010025422.1, on the reverse strand, counting down.
ATATTATTTTTAATTTTTTTGACTTAACCACAGGAATTATTGGCTCACAGTTTCAGGGACCAGAAGGCGTGCATCCTCCTGGGGTCAGTAACTCTGGCTGGCTGGCAATCTTTAGTGTTCTTTGGCTTTTCCATCACATGGTAATGCACATGGGAGTACCATCTCCTTTCTCTTCCAGGTTTTGTTTCCCTCCCTTCCCCTGACCCTCTCTCCCATTCCTTCCTTTCCTGTTTAAAAATTTCAAAAAACAATCATGCTTACCATACAGGATTCCCATTCTCATACTTGTACTGTTAACCACAGTCCATGCATTCACTGTGTTATACAGTCCCGTGCTTTGTACAATCCATCCAAAGTGTACAT